>JAOTOL010001085.1:235000-261621 GCA_034440575.1 Imbricaverruca yamaguchii | reverse complement strand
ACACGGATGACATTTTTGACGGTGTTGTTCGCAAGAACTAACCCAGCACAAACTTCCAAACCCCGACGCAAGACTTGGTCACTTCCATGCACGCACGCACGCACACGTGTGCGTGCATGGAAGTGACCCACACGTCTGGAACCTTATTGGAAGACAGCTGATCTGCGGCACACTTTTGAATTGTGGAGTCTGATCACAGTGCCCTGTAGCTCTATCCTGATGTCAACTGATTGCATGATGAAGTTGTTATTAAATTTGCGTTGTACTGCCTGAATTAAGGCCTCAGGATGATGAACATCAGGCCCGTTCCAGCGTATCATAAGCTCGTACTCAGCGTTTCGGTGGTCCAGCTGCTGATGAGCGCCAAATATGTCCCCCACCACACTCCCCATGCTCCCAACGACAGATTCGGGCGGGCCTAACAGCCATAGCCTTATGACCAAGTGAGCGTACTGCTTCAACGCGTGGCTCTAGTCCGACTCCATTTGCAGGGCTCGCAGAAGCTGCTGGTTGCGCATGCCGGATGGCTGGCTGAACAGACACATGTAGGCTGCCTTGACAACCTCCCCTCTCCACGGCTGCAGTCGGCGGTATCAAACGCTGACTGACGAGCTTTTGTTTGTTTATGTTTATTGGTTGGTTCACGACACACTTTATGCACATTCACGGCTAATGGCGCCGCCCACACTGTTTCGCCGGTGGGCCGCGGGATTCGGAAATGTCCTGAGTGGCGCTAGAGTCGAACCCGGGACCTTTGGTACCCATAGCCCGACACCTTGACCACTCGGCCATCCCCGCCCCGACGAGCTTTTTGTGATGCTGTCGTGAACGATCTCAAGGCATTCGACATGCCTCACCTGCTGAAGAGCATTCAAATCATTGACGACCTTTATGTCAGTCACAGAATACTGCAGCTTGCCGTTCATGGCACCTTTGCTGTTGCCCCTGGCGTCCAGTCCGCGGCCGCGCTCTGTCGCCTTGTCATGAAGAGTGGTGGTGAATCGGAGCACCGCTGGAATCTGGAAAGCGAAGTCGTCCAGGCCAGGGCAGATAGAGGAGTTACTGCACAACCAATAGATGATCCCGTGATCACGAACCCTTCGGATCGTGTTTCGCCTGTTTCAGACATTCCGACCTAAACACAACTTAACGCAATCGCGCACGAAGACGCGCAATTAAAAATCGGGCAAAACAATATAACCACAATATGTAAGATGATAACATACAAAGGTCAAAAGATAGAATATCTACAAGCAGCAGCATCAAGTGATAGGTACATATTATTTAGTAAACGAAGCCTTAAAGCGAAATAAAGAAATCCGACCCAACGACAGATAACGGATAAACGAAGCACAATAGCCATTCTAACGTGCAACGTGCAACACACGTAACAGCTGCAGCAGAATAAAATCAGAAAAATGAACGACTGGAGATGATGCAACGAGAAGGGATGCGGAATTGTACTGTTACTAAAACATATGTTGCTTCCTCTTTCCATCACCTGAATTTGCAAAATAATATATATACAGATATATATATATATATATATCTAATTTTTTAAAGTGTAATCCAAATTGTTGCTGGGGTGGCTTGAGGAACCAGGGTTCTATTGCTAAGCAGAGCTTGTTGCGTGAACCCTGGCCCCACCACCCGATCCATGAACTCCAGTTGAACGGCAGAATTTAGACCGAAAGTTTAACGTGCCGCCAATGCACCGACACGGCCGCCCGGTAGCTCGTCCCCGACCTTATCGGGCCAGCTGCCAACTGATACTCCCCGGCCGGGGGCTAAATACGAGCGAGCGAAGCGACTCGAACCCTGTGTTGCCAGTACAGGGGAGACCAGTGCAGGCCAGTGCTCTAAGCAACCGAGCTATTTGGGAGGGAAATATACCATATACATATACATATTATACATATATATTATATTATATATATATGTATATATATATGTATATATATATATATATATATATATATATATATATATATATGTGTGTGTGTGTGTGTGTGTGCGTGTGTGTGTGTGTGTGTGTGTGTGTGTGTGTGTGTGTGTGTGTGTGTGTGTGTGGCGGTGGCAGGAAATGATGACAGCATGGGCCAGCGCTCCGCCATTAGCTCTGTGTCCTCGCTCTCCAAAGCGTCCTGCATCTCAGCGAGCTTGCACACCATGTTGTCAAACAAGCGCTGTCGTTCCCAAGGCAGGAGCTGAAGATTTTGAAGCGACTTGCTACCCTCGGCGAGCACGTCATACAGGTCACAAAGGGCTGCCAGCTGAGTGGTGAACTTCGGATCTGAAAAATCAGTGAGGAATGTCGGTAGGGGATGAATAGTGGGAACAGTTATAAACTGAAGCGTCGCTAACAAGACATGGCCAGGGTGCAAGTTGGGGAATTACATGCTTCCATCGCAAAGCTGTACTTCGCAATAAAAGGAAAACAACATGCATTGCTGTATTTAACTTTAGTTATACTCTTGTGCCATTATAATTGTAAAAAAGTAATGCTAAGCCAGCGTGGGAAAAGTGGTTCGCTGACCTGGAGTCGGAGAATACAAAATTTGTATCGGAGCCCTCCAAGAAAAAGAAGATATTCCTGCCCATGGAGTCGGAGAATAAAAAGAATTGGCCTCGGACTCCCCCTAAAAAAACAGAAAGCTACTGGTGTCGGAGTCCAAAAATGATGATTGATAAAAGCATACAAGCCGCTTACTTACAAGCATACTTACACCCCTTTACTGGACCCTTAGTCACTTCAATCACGCCCACTTAATTCACTCGCACTTACTAGGTTTTTCTCCGGAAAGCTCTCAAAACTTTGTCTTAACCCGAGTATACCCAACCAATCGAGATAAAGATCTTCGCACAAGGGGAAGGGGACAAAGCAGCGAGGCGAAACGCGCTGGCAAAGCGTGGTCGCTGTGTAAACATGACTGCAATATTTACACAATTTCAAGACCGCTGCTTGACCTCAATTCCTGTCGCCTTTAACAGGATTTCATACGTCAATACGGTGTTACCTTTTTTCTTCAGTTATATGGGAATCAATACACTGAAGATATATGTTCCTAATCATGAAATTACGTTGTTTTTATCCTAGATCAAAACATAAACCGCGCGAGACCGTCCCAATAATTTGTAAATTCTCCTACTCTAGTACGGATATTGTCCTTTCATAACGGCGACGTATCCAAGGGTGGTCAAATGATGAAATGACAGATTTTCTTAACTATTTTAAATGACGTCTAATTGTGACCATAAATAGCCCGGAGAACGTTTAAACTCCGTACATGCAGTTACTGCAGTTGCTGAAGTGATAAAACTACTATTCAAATGCTTTTCTCTTGATGGGTTACTGTAGTTTTGCGAATTGAGGTGGAATTCATACCAAAGTAACCCAAGGTTTTTTGCATTTTTTTAAAGCATTTACATGGCTCCCAAAAATAGGTCTTCTACCATGAATGAAGTTCGCTAGGTGGTGCTATTTTACGCATTTCAATTCGAAATTGAATGCTCTATTTCATGAACTTAACAGAATTACTGAAAACGGTCTGAGATGTCCAGAATTACGTTCTCCGGTAGTCTCCGATTGGAATGCGGCTGGAGAACGGACCTCGGGTCCGATATGCCAGCATTTGACGGCATTGTGTATATTTCGAGTTCCAACTATGGTGGCAAGATATGGCAGCAATACGAGAGGTTTCGTAACGAATATTTTTTTTGGTGTAACGCCAGTATTCCCGGAATTATGAAGAAGAATCGTGGTTTATTCTAATCCTTCCTTCTAAAGCGTCATTTCGACAGAATTCTGAAAAACATACGAAAGCCTAATCCCTCATATCTTTGTTATTCAAAATGAGACGAGATTGGCGCAAGCCGAATGATGATTCATCTGTGATTACAGAGTGATTGTGCTGGGCCGCCGTCCTGCCAGTGTGAAAATATCCTGGAGAGTAATAGGCTGAGGTAATAACTAGTTCCGAAATTTCCATTATTTTGTTCTCTATTGCTTTTAAGCTATGTCGATGCTTTTGTTTCGTTCGGATTTGGGGACATCGTGCACACCAACGATTGACCGGAGTACCCCCCCACGAGTTCGGCCTTGATTGGGGCCTAAACTGAGCCAGGACATAGTTTGTAACTGTGTGATCCGTACCTATCTGATATAACCAAGGGCTCCACCACAAATGTGTGGGATTTTGCCACAACATTTCCTTTATGTCATTTCGTTGCACCTTCAATATCAGTTCTTCCAGGCAAAATAAATGTATAGGTATAGCCAGAGTTGAATGTATTTATTCAAAGCATATTTGCGGATTCATACACACATGCATAACATGCAATATGTTTGATACATGTACAATGCAATCCAAACCACCACCAGAAACTTGTAGGTATTCTGATATAACATTACATGCTTCCTGGGCAATTGACTGCAACCTGAATTTCATGCCTTATGGCCTGCTGTGCCATGCTCTTCTGTTCTGTTGTCCAGGCTTCTAATTTGTATGGTGGACTGGAAACTGCAACTGCATTGTTGGAACTGGACTGAGATCCTGGAAACAAAATGTCATCCATTATTGGCACGTTCCATTCGGAGAACAAAAAGTTCAACATTTGCAGTCACAATCGTGGAGAATAAAATGTCCTTAGGTCTCCATACTCAAGGAAAGGCCCAAAATTCCCACCCTGTGCTAAGCTAAACCACAGCCTATACCTGCGCAATATATCCATTAGCACGTGTTCTGGGTGGTGGTGGTCTTCTGGTGGTGGTCAATGTGACACCACAACCGAGCAAAGCTTTTTCGTGAATAACTCTGGAACGCTACGGCGCCGACTCACCGCGTTTGGCTATACTCCTCGCAATTGGTCGGCGGATATTTTGGTATTCAATTGATAGAAATGGCGTTGAGGGTCATTGGGCGAGATTGGATCAGTCAGACCGTGAATCCCAAAAAGAAATCATTTTAGTGAATATTTCAGTCACGTGCTAGAAATGTATTCAAACCAGCCCTTGATTTGTGGAAGCGGAAGTATTGCGGAAGAGGATACTCAACTCCGCTGAAAACTACGTTGACATGGTTTTGCTTGCTTCAACACAATCTTAGGCTACTTGTCCCAAACGCAGTTTTTCCGCAATAACTTCCCCCATCCACCCAAGCATGCTGCGATTTGCCGTATTTAACCGGGCGCGTGTATAAAAGACAAACAGAAACTGCAGAATAACAATATGTTAATCACCAGTCATTTGCCACATAATTTAGCACAAAAAAAAATAGTGTCTGGATATTGTAAATGTCCATGTGTGCAAAACCTCTCAGGAATATTCACATTCTGAACTAACCTCGCAGCAGTCGGAGATCTCGCTGTTCACTGTCATCCGCCTCTCCTGTTCTCATCCGTTGCTGCAGGTCATCAACCATCGTATCCGCATTGGGGAGGAACACTTGCAAAGTTGTTGAGGCATATGGCGCGAACCGCGTGCCAGACCAGAGCTCGGGCCGCAGTACCGTCTCGCCACGCTCTTCTCCGGCGCTCAGCAGCAGCCCTTACCGATGGTGTAGCGCTTGGTGATTCTGATCATGGACGAGATGGCCTGGCCCACCCATTCGCACCTGTCGGAACGCAGCGCGTCTTCATCCGCCAAGTTTAGCAAATGAGCACCGTCCCAGAGCACTACCACAGACGGAGCTGTCTGGAATCGGAGATCGCTAGCACCCATTTTATGGAGCAACTTTTCTGGCACTTTGTTGTGATGGTATTGGCCATCCATGCACACTGCTGCCAGCTTGTCAGGGTGGGTTACACCCACGTTCGCCAGGGATCGACACAGTTCTTCTGCTAGTCCATTGCCACTGTGATCTTGAATCACTGGTGCAGCGATAACAAACGACTGTATCATGCTGTCCGCCGGCGCTTCGGTGACCACAGCCACCACGGCGGTGATGTCGATAGTCCGCTTCGCCACAGTAACCTTGTCTGCGCACATCGAGACGCAGGGCTGGCGTGCGATAAACTTATGTAGCATGCTGCTCGTGGTAGAGGAGAACTGCAAGCGCATGGTCGATACAAACATGCTGGAGTGGCTGAGGCTGCCCACTTGCGTGCCGTTTTGGTGCCGCAGAACGACCAAGTCCTCAGACGATGCCCGCGACAGAGAGCGCTTCAGCACGTAATACCCTGTCTGAAGAACTTGGCGCGCAGCATCCTTGTTTGTCGCAAGCCGGCCCTTCGCCAGTTGTTCTGCTGTTTGCTTCGAAGTCATAGCCTTCTGGTGATGCAGGTCACAGAAGTGGTTCTTGACCGAGACTCTCAGTAGTCGGAACTGCTTTGGCAGCACTTGCCCCTCCTTGAAGGTGTCCCCCAAACCGAAGTCATATTTGAAGATCCCTCTCGTGCTTGTATCGGCCGCAGAGCAGGATACAGGTACGCAGATAGAGCAGGCCAACTTCTGGAGAAGCGGTAAAATGGTGGCCGGCTGCCATTTCCAGAGTGGCGACGCTTCCTCCAGATCGCAGCAGCGTTCTCGCGGTTCAGAACCTCTATTCTCTTCATTTTGTCCCTTCTTGCTGCCATTCATGCTTATGCTTAAAATAATCTTAATGAGCTGGTTGAGTTTTGACCCGTTCCGTTTCACGCGCGAGTCGACAACCTTCACCTTTGATAACAGTGCGTTGGTATCACTTGTGGCACCAGGTTCAGGACGGACTGAGTCTTGTGCTGAGTCGCCAGCGATGGGATCGACAGCTACATCAGGTTCCAAACGACCAACACCGCCAGAGGTAGACGAGAACGGGATACGACAGTGTTAAATTATTCTGGAAATAGGGTGGAATATACCACTTATTGAACACTTGATTGACATCCTTCTCAAAAAAGTATAGACACCCTGCTCCTTGATGGGGGCTTATGAAGTCGTCATGTCTCCTTTCTAACAGCATCTCACAAGTATCATGTCTATGCTATCAATAAGGAATGGTAATACAAGAATATTTTGCAACCAATTTCAGGTGAAGGGATTATCTATGATGTGATATGGCAAACACTGCAATTTTATAGCATAGGATTATTCTCCCTATCCCGAGTATAGCTCTTCCTAAATTATGAGTCTCAGAACAAATAATAAAGGTGCAGTCATAATTACCTGCACCATTGGCTCAATTTTGAGTCTGAATGACATCAAAATCATCTTAAATGACACTAATTCCGTGACAAATTTCGGCATCCTGCTGTACACGTTTCGACATCTCACACCTTACGAAAAACCATTATGGTAGCCCTGGAACACGATACATATTTTCGTTCACTACAGGGTCCGGTTCTCCCCCAGCCTGCAGAGGCTCCGCATCGGTCTGAAAGAGGTGACAACGGTAAATGCGCATGAATGCAAATAGGTAATTTGAACCAAAACCAGAACGGTTTCCGCTGTTTTTCTAGAAAAAAAAACAGAGCGGAAAAGAAAGCAAAAGAATTGGACTTGGCTAGAAACTGTAATGGAGATGGCAAAAAGTTCTTTCGTTTTTACAAGCTGAGTAAAGTTTCTAGCACAGTGGGTCCACTGGAGGTGAATGGCACTGTATTAAGTGAGGATGTTGAGATGATTGGGGAGCTGAGGAAGCAATTTAAATCATCGTTTACAGTGGAAGATATAACCAATCTGCCAACGTTAGATTATGGGTCAATGACAGGGGATAGGGTAAATGATGTTGACTTGATTGATAATGATGTTGTTGTCAATCATATTAGGAAAATAAAACGAAACAAGGCAGTAGGACCTGATGAAATGTATGGCACACCGCATAGAACAGACTGTTGCGTGTTTACATGGCCCAACAGAGCCCCAGCGCCGAACTGCAGACGCTTTCGTTGTACGTTGTGGGCGCTTACATCCCAGCAGTGCTGGCAATCAGACACCCCTAACCCGCCCACTTGGCGGCGATGACCTGGCGCGTCTGCTGGACAAGCCTCTGCGAACTGGCATTCCCTGCCACACGCAGGCGACGCAGCGAAGTGTAAAGTTGACCATGGAGTCGGCGGCGGCTGTCACCGGTAGAGATCGCCAGGGTGGCTATAGCCTGAATAAGGTGGCCTTCCGTCGCCGGTTCCGGGCCAGCGAGTCCCAGAGCGCCGCTGCCGCGAGTCTCAGCGCGGCGGGCTGTTGCGGCATGCCCCGGTGGCGGCGGCGGAATGGCAATGACAGATGATCTGACGGAATACATATAATACATCTTTTACAAAATACATACAGGTGTGAGGGGTGACACTGGTTTCATGTTGATTACCCTGTTGCGATTCAGGCCAGGCTTCGCAGGGCATGTTCTGCGCAATACCACCACTTTTCAACCAACATGTGCGATTATTTCTCTATAGAATACGTCACCATTTGTTTTTGTATTTGCGTATATAATTCACATAGAGCATAACCGGTAAGTTAGTTGAGACGGTACCAGTCCAGCAAGGCGCCAAACCACGCTTGGTGGAAAGTACAAACGCGTCCGTCATGAGGCATTTGGAAGGCAGCTGGGCTCGCCAGGCCTGCCATTTGTTGGCAGCCCAGGGAACCGCTCGAACTTTCCATACTTCAGAAGACTAAATCTGAGGTAAGAATCTTGTAAACAGTGCCCAATGATCTAAAATGAATTTCCTCGACGATGTAATGCTCAAGCGAACTGATTTTCCCACCAGTCCGCTTATGTGATGCAGAAATGTAAAAAAATTTGTCCCAGCCAAAATCTTCAAGTGGCCGGGGCAACCAAAGATGTGAGAAATTTGCATTTCTGATGCTTTCATGGTGTTCAGCGGCCCAAAATGCATAAAATTAGGGGGATCTGCTTTCGATTTTGGCAAAAAGTGTGCAAGCCGGACCAACCTAGTAGTACGTGTACATCATTTGTTCCTCTGAATACCCTTTTTCTGAAAGCGAGGACAAATGATCGAGATAGCTTGTTTGGAATGCCCGATGCTGGGTAGGCAATTATCAAACAACAAACGGCGTAGAACATCCAGTCTATTGATGTAGTATCCTTACCCCACTGAAGGTGTGGTTTTCGCGATGCATTTCAGGTGCTTCAGGGAGTTACTCCGCGCATATCGTAACTAAATGTGAATGTGTCATGATCACTCGATTGTCAAATGGATAAAAGGCGTTTGCATGGCGCATCTGGAAGTCATGAGCCGAGATTCTGCTTAGAGAGGATATATGAATCCCGGGATCCCGGGAAGTCCCGGGATTTTTTTTCCCCGGAAAATCCCGAAATCCCGGGATTTGGAAAACGGCCCGGGATCGACATCCCTACTAGGCACGCCATTAGCGGGGGATGGATGTGGATCAACGTTCAAACAACTTTTGTTTTTTACCATTGTTCGGTGTCTAACGTACATCTTGAAATAAATGCAAACGACATAGAGTTTTGTCAATTGGACAATCACAAATGACATTACAACCACACGTAGCCTATTATCAAAACACAAATAAGCACAAATATAAGTCACAAATAAGACACACTCACAGAACACGATGGATGGCATAATTCTTGGGTTTTCTTGGTGTTGGTACGGGGTCGGCATAGATGGGCGTGATTCTTGGGCGTAGATCGGTAGATTATCTAGTGTTAAGTTATGGTGGCGCTGGTTGTGCAGCGTGTTATGGTGCTGCTGATTGGACTGGGAGTATCGGTGATCGAATAACACCAACCATAATACCAGCCTGGAGTGCTCGTCCTATGGTTGGTGGTGCAAGTTGTAGAGTACCTAGTGTTATAGTTTTGCTGGTTGGACAGATGGTGACAGATAGTCTTGTATTATGGTCCTTGGCTGTGAATTTTTTATATCAAGTATTTCAGGTTTTCTTCTCGAGGTTGGTTGGTTGGTTGGTTTGGTGTTTGGTGTTTGGTGTTTTGGTGTTTGGTGGGGGGCGGGGTGGGCATCATTCTCTTCTCGTTGTCATTTGACATATTCTGTGAAAATCTGTCAGTTGTAAATTTAGGTTTAGGATGCAAATCTCGTTTGGTATAATACCGAAACGAAATTAGGCGATGCCAGCGGGAAACAATTGGCTGCTGAACTCATCGAAATAAGCATCGGCATTGCCACAGATTCCGTTCTTTAGATTTAGATGTACTCAGGAAATACACATTTGCACATTGTCCCATTAGGTCGTTCAATGTTCGATGTCCTGTGTCTGCCCGTGCTGCCAGCTTTTAGGTGAGTTTCCTGCCATATTCTGAATATCATCTCGGTCCTGGTTGTCGATTGTGAGTCACAATCACAATTTTTTTATTCAACGAAGGATTTTCTTTAAAGCTCTTCGCTGCTATCCGGATGGAATTAACTGCGTGTTTGGCTCGAGGTATGGGAGTTGGTATTATCTGACTATATAGGTACCTACCTACTTACCTATATCAAATATCTTCGCTGTCATTCGAGTTATTGATTTGGATAAACCAAAACTGTGAGCTTGTGTTGTGTGACAGGATATCTTCGGATAATACAAGGAGCAGGACACGATAATATTAATTCCTGCGATGTTTTGCCGACAAGCGTAGTACTGAACAAAACTGATCGCTTTGCTTTTGTCTGGAAAATCCTGTTTTCTCTTACCACATTTTGAAGCGTGAATGTTTTTCTTTCAAAATGGGGGCTGGGTCTCTTCAGCGCACATTGACTGCAGATATTATAGATATGCATGGATTCAAGCATTATTTGTGCATTCATGAAATGTTTAGGGAATTGTTAGGTGCATCCTGTCCCCATTCTCCATTGAATACCATTATTCTTTTAACATTTCTGAACTCTGACTTTCTGAATGGACAAATTTGCAGTTTAAGGTGATTTGATTTCTTGAAATTTATTTTTTGTGCAATGATTATGAATGTGTTCATAATGTAAGTACTTACATGATGTAACCACACATTTTTTGGCAAGTGCAGCTGGGTAGCAAAATGACACCAAAAGTGGCTCTGGTTTGGCTGGGAAATATACCATGGAATGTAATTTTAAAATGAAGAAAAAAGCTGCAGCCTAACTAGATGCAAGAAAGACTTTTTTAATGGAAATTTTCTAAGCAATTTTTTCCTTTAAAAATTAAATGTAAATGGCCTATTCTAACCAAACAGCCTATGCTAGCCTGAGTGTTTTGTTATTTAAAAAAAAAAAAAAACTTTTTCTAATCCCAAATGATCCCCAAAGGAATTTGATAAATTGCTAACTTACAAAAAAAAACTAATCTAGCATAACTTAGCCAAACCTAATACATTTGTATGCTCCATGGAGGTAAAATGTGTGTAAAACATGTGTGGAAAAGTAATAGTGCCCATGAAAATTCCTATGCCGTGGCAAAACATTGCTCATATCCACCAGTATTTTGAGGATTTTGGGGAAGTGCTACACTTTGTGGTTTGCCAGTTGTGTGGATGCCACTCTAGCTCTTGGTGTTCATCCATACATTCTGGGCACATCTGGACTCTTCCGAGGTTTGTCCACAAATGGAGAACATACACATGAATGCATTGGTGGTTGTTTATTAATACACCTGCACTTCACCAGAAATCACACATACACTATGGAATGATATGGAAGGTGGAATGTTCAGTGGCATTAATGTCATGTTCAGACTGCAGTGATCCATAGTTTGCCATCTGTTGACATCTGCTGTACTTGTGCATGCTAGCAAGCTGATATTCTTCCAATCTGGCTGGCACCTCATTTTTGGCTCCGCTCCTGCCTCCTCTTGGAATGTGCCAACAGATGACCTGAAATAACAAATATGTATTATCCTCAATTATACTGGAAACTTTATGTGGTAGGGGACCCAGTATGACTGAATCTTCCTCTCCACCCAAGTTATCACTATTGTATAATGACATCTAACTCTCTTGCTAGTTAAGCGTGTCTTCATCCAGCAATGCATGGAGTGTATTTTTTTCTGGAGTGTATAATTCTTTCCATGGCAAAAGTTCCAAAAAAGGGCCACTTTTCCAACGCTGATTGTGACCCAACTGGTATCTGTGCATGTATATAACCAACTACGTTTGGTAGTGATGGCAAAATAGTCAACCAATCGCAGATAACTGGTGGCAATTGCCACTATTTGAAGATCCTCATCTCACTCGGCTGGTGGACTAGTTCAAAATAGGCGCACGGAAGGCGTCTAAGCGCGGAATATAGGGGCACGGAAGGTGTCTCCAGCTAAAAGTGACACATCACAGGACTACGTTAACTAATCAGCTTGAAATAATTTGACCTTCATGAATATAGCTAGGTTAGGTTAGGTTAATCAAGTGGGTCAAATGAATCCTCGCAAAATCTCGCAAGAACCAAGTGGACCGATTGCATCCTTGCAGGGGTGTTTTGTAAGATGGACATATAGTAGGGTTTTGAACCGACGCGAAATTGGAAGAGTACGCTTTGAAGTGAAAAGATCAATCCATCTAAAAATATCAACCTAACCGAGTTTAAGCACGCCTAAAGTACACTTCAGATGATCTGAAGTTGGTTAAAAAGCGACATTTCGGCGACTGCCAGGCCCAGATAACACCAAAATCTCGAGAATCAAGTGGGCTAAATCTATCGTCCGGTTAGGCTCGTGTGTGTTCTTCTCACACTTTATCTGTGCATATTATTTGATAAAGATACTCCAGTAAAAGATGCAGCTGGTCTTGGCGCATCTGATGGTGTTATCAAGTCTAGGTTAGGTTTTCAACCTTTTCGAAGATGTTTCCTTTAAATGAAAAAAGCAACATAGTTAAAAACATTAGAAAAACAAAACATGTTTCCCTTAGCTTTTGCGACATTTTTCAACATGGTTCTGTTAACACGTGTCACTTAACATTTAGGTTAGGTTGATAAAAATAGGGAAATGTTCATATTTATGTTATATTCATATTAATGTTTAGGGTGCATTGTATAATTGTCTAAATTTGAAAATTGTGTTAAAAATTTTAATCAAAAGTTCCTTCTAAATTTTTATGCCTCCTAATTTTACATCTGCTTTACATTTTCACCCGGGAAGCAAAATCCATGAATCCAGAGCATTTCTCCCAAAGCAGTTTAGTTTTTAGGCATGTTAAAGGCATGTTCGTCCGAACTAATTAATCTAAGCAATAGACGTAGAATCACGCACTGACCACGAATATAAGAAATCGTACCGTAACTTTTGAGATACGAGCATATGACGAAATCATGAAACATTGTTTGATGTTGAGAAAGTGTGAAATTTTCGCAAATTTTGAGGGAAGACAATTAACGTGGGTATGATAAAAGAAGGGAAAAATGAGGAAAAAAATGTGATGGTCGAAAATCATTGATGAATAGTATATCGATAGTTTTGAAACTTTTAAAAACATTTTCTAATATAATGTAATCTGACAAAGTAGCACACGTGAATTGTGTATGGAACTGCTATTTTGGATTAAAAAAAAATATTGTGACTTGTTTAATTTTTCAAAAGTTTACTTAAAATTTTAAGTATGAAAAAAGTGATAATTTTTCAATATTTTTATCCTTTCCCTCATGGCACCGAACAGTGGTATCAAGATGGCGTAGATCGTACACAAATCGAGCGAATTCTGGAGACGCAGTCCACAGATTTTCCAGATTTTCCAGATTTCCCGAATTTTTCATTTGCAACAATTTCCTCATACAACCGAAGTTACACAGACACACACAGTGGACGAGCTGAGCAGATAAAAGTAACCTATATCGATCTAGCTGTGCAACTTTTTGAGATATAAGCTAAATAGTTTTGGCATGATGCTTCGGAAAATGATACATGACAATAATTATTTATAATACATTGCCCACATGATGGGATTATCGACATTGTGTCTATTTGCGTTTGAGAATGATAATTATCTATGTAACTTGTGATGGACTTGGATGGATGGATGGTATGGACTTGGACGCGACACATTGCTTTCTATTCACTTAGCACCAAAAGATCGGTTTTAAATTGCTCATTTGAGAAATAAGGAAATAATGGAAATTCTGATGAGTACATATCGTAGCAAATGTCCAAGTGCATATATGTGGCGAATTTTGGTTTGCTATGTTGAATACTTTGTGCTATAAGAACAATATTACTTACGACTAGTGTTAACATGCCAAATAGCCTATCTGGGGGGAAATATCTGTCAACGACCAACCTGATGTGCTCCAAAAGATGAGGTCGACTGGAAGATATCGCATTGTCACATTATCACATCATGAGAGCGAACATTTCACCCTCGAAGCACTATTAGATCACCAAACGCGACACACCGCATGGCTAAAGTTTGAAGCAGAAGGCAGTTGCGAATTGCTGCGCATTGCCGACAATCGTGTGGCTGATTGCGATATGCTGACAGACGAGAGCTTAATGGAGTTATAATTATGAATAAAATGGTGATAAGGTGTTGCAGATGATTTGTAAATTAGCGCTGAATTATTTTCTGCTCGGTGGTATGCGAAACGTGTGCGCAAATGTCCGAGAAAGTGGCGAAAAAGCAGCAAAAGTTGGCGTTCGAAGTCGGCTTTCGATAGCTGTCAGCTGATCCACTATTGGCCGTTGCAGACGATTCTATTTGTTGCGGAAGATGCGACATGGTCAATAATCATGTCGATACGGTCGACAACCGAGCGATGGATGGCACCGCAAAAATGAAGCCTCACGGCGAGAGGGATAATTTGCAAAGAATAATTATATGTAAATTTTGTGAAAATTGTTCATTGATGCGATAGGATGCCCAGGTGGGATGCGCTATTTTGGCAATTTAGTATGAGGATTATAAATACGCACATCATTTGCAATGGAGCAATTTGTTTGTGAATTCTCTCAGAGAGAGTGTAACGAAAAGTTGAGATAACTGAAAAAAGTTGGCGGTTGCAGCATGGGGCTGTGATTCAGTCCCAACGACTCAGTGCGTTTAATGCCTGGTCTGCGGCTGTTGCCCTCGCGGCAAAACTGTTCCCCGTCCCGCTCTTCCCCGCGGCGAATGTCCAGATTTGGAACTCGCCTAACCTCAGTTAAAAAGGACGCGGGCGCTCCGCTGCCGCGATTGTTGTGTGTGTGGGGTGTGGCGTGTGGTGTGTGGCGTGTGGCGTGATGGTGGTGTGTGTGTGGGGTGTGGCGTGTGGCGTGATGGTGGTGTGTGTGTTGGGCGTTCGTGGCATGTGGTGTTGGTGGTGTGTGGTGTGTGTGTGTGGTGTGTGTGTGTGTGGGGGGGGGGGTGTTCGTGGTGTTGGTGGTGCGTGTGGGGGTGTTCGTGGTGTTGGTGGTGTGTGTGGGGGTTTTCGTGGTATGTGCGGGTGGGTGGGTGGTCGGTCCCACCATGTGTGCTTAGATGCACCGATTGGCCCGGATTTAAACCGGAGACCAAGCTTGGATGCAGTATTTCAAATGTAACCTGACATTTGCATAGTAAAGCTTCCTGATGACTTCCTCATTTCCGTATGATACATTCATATTTATTGCCCCAAGCATTCTCAGTGCCATCTTCCTGGCTTCCTTGGTCTGTCCTGATGCCCCCGATTTTGTGTTCAGAATAACACCTAAATCCTTCTGAATCCTTCTGTTAAGTCACTGATAATACTTGGCCACCCATCAAGTGTGGTTATGTAACACCTATTGACATAAAGACCTAAAAGATAAGTGCAACTATGAACCACAGGAGCCCTTCTTGGTTCCACTGTGTGGAAACAATGCACTAGTTATCCATTAATTAGCCCTCCCTGGAATGCTAATGATTGTATTATAAGATTAAAATGATTTTAATAAAGAAGCATCGACCACCATAACTGTTGTGGAGCAGTGTTTTAAATATTTTAGCTGGCTCAATGCTGAATGCTGCTGGACAAATGCTTGCTGAACAAATGCTGAATGCTACCGCTGATATGTTGAAGTTTTCACCCCATTGAAAGCACTGACATTTTGCCTCCAGGCATAGATGTTGGATCATATTCTGGCTACAGCAATGTTTTTTTTTTAGAGGAGATGACTAGAGTAAATACTCCCCCTGTTATGTGGATAACCTGGAAAAGAGGTACCTATTTTAGCTGAAACACCTTGTGTGTATTGTGCCACAACTGATAAATGCTGAATATAATCTGATTTTCACCTATACCTTTCATTATGCAATTATTCTTTAATATATTATGGATGTATTTACACTGAAATTTGCATGGTGCAGTCTGCACTGTGCAGACTGATCACACACTTTGATACAAATGATTGATTTTACATCCGTAAGTAAGCTGAATGTTGATACTATGATACCCAGAGCTAGTTTTGTGTCAGAGTTAGTTTTGTTTGCTGTTCTTCTGTGAATATCATCATTTGCCCATAATTCACTGCACTTTGATAGCTGTAGGCAAATTTTCATGCTGATATTTGAGTTATTTATTTGAGATATTTTGTCCCAATTTTTTCACAGTATTTGGCATACTTTTTAAAAAGTGATGAAGCATTAATACCATACTTGTTGTTCAGGTTCAGGTTAGCTGGAGAATACAAATCAGGTTGTTCCACAATTCTCCAGCTTGTTTTTTATCCATGCACTTTTTGGGCTCCAACATCAGTAGCTTCCTGTTCTCCAGCGTTTTTTTAAGGGGCCATTTTTTTGGTGGGGGGGGGGTCCAGGGCCATTTTTTATTCTTCGGCTCTATGGTCAGGAATACCTTCTTTATTCTTACTCCCGGTTAGTGAACCACTTTTCCCACATTGGTTGGCTAGCTAGCAGTCAGCTGGCACAAGTGGTTGGCGTCAGAAAAGCTAGAGGGGAACACTCAACAATTACTGTCATTTGCTTGCTTTGCATTTGCTGGAAAGCATTTATCATATTCCATTCGGCTGCATTGGCATGCTGTCATATAACTTACCCATTCCACAGTAGCATAGCTTGCAAACCTCGCTCCCGGCTCAAAGCCAGAATTTTTTACTCAGGCGTTTTGAAAACCTCCATGCCTCCTCTTGTTGTGTATCCTAAAGCTGTCGGGCCTGCCATTAAAGGTGTATCCCGGATATCCACAACGCACCTTCTGTTCAGAAAGGGAAAGCTTCTCCCCAGCTCTCTTCCGCTTCTGCATAATGTGATGATCCCACCCTGTTCTCACAGCACCTTCACAAAAACCTTCAAATTTCCAGAACCGTCAACTCGGAAGAACCGTGGTCAACTCTTCAAGGTCTTAAACCAAAACCGGGTACAGATCGAATTGTTGGTGGCTCCCTACATCATCTGGTTTAATTCTCAATATATTTATTTTTAATCTAGACGGCGTGATATATCTTCGGTTGTATTACAATTTATCTGCATAAAATACACAGTAATAAAATATGCATGTTCTTTATAATGATGCATACCGTCAGAATAGAGTGGCTCACTAGTGACATCTTTTAGCAAACCGCCGCAGGTAATCCAGTTGATAGATGAAACCGTCAAAACGCACCTAACCGGAAATTACTCGTGAAAAAGACATGCAAAATAAACGAGGGAAGCAATAAGCGCGAGCTGCAGAAAAAATGTACTGTTGTGAATAGCCACCTTACAAATAACATGAAGCTCTACCTGATATAAATTCGCTTTATAATACCACCCTGCATTCATTCTTCCTATTTTTATCATAATCGCTCGCCCATCGTCGGCAGTGTTTCACCTCTATATTTTGAAGTTATGGCTTTAAACAAATGAAATGTGAATGGAAATGTCGTTTTCACGACTTACCAGACACGCAAAAAGTCATGTGCATCCGGCCGGCACATAGTTTTGACGGTCAAAAGCCTTCCCACCAATTTCCACCATAGGCTATTTCCGGTGGAAAGTTGTCGCTGCCGAAGATTTTTGTGCGACAAGGAACTCCTTTACATGGGAAAAACTTCATGCGTGTCTTGGGGGGGGGGGGGGGATGGGATGGATGGGGAGCAAATTGCAATTCATTTTTTGGGATTCATCTCATTTCGAGAAGTTCGACGGGTTTTACTTTTCGAGAAATTGTAAATAATATTTTTTTTCGAAGCTCGAATCAAACCAGCAGTTTGTTTGTTCCTAGTCTCCGGGGACGAGTTTCCACCACGGAGGAATGGCCCGCAGTGGTAAATTTCCACCGTCGTACGTTGTGGTGTTGGTCATTTTTTCACCTCTGCTTTGAAGGTCAAGGAGGTAAGACCAAAATGTAAAACTGCATTCACTAATAACAATGTCCCCGAATATTGTAATGAAAATAATGAACGCTGCTTTGAAGGGTTCAAACGTGGCATTAGTCCGCAGTGATCGATAGTAGTGACTGAAAGTGCACCAGTCTCGGTAGAATACAAACAACGCATGCTGCGACTAGCGGTAGGAGCTCAGTTGATAGGTCTCGAAGGTTAGACGTTCGTCGGTCCTGACCTAACTGGCTCATAGGCTGACTCGACTCATCGCTGACGGCTGCTGAGGCGCAACGACAACGGGCATGCACCGTACTGCTGATTTTGGGTGACTTGTGGTGCTAATATTTGCCCGCTGTTGGTCAGGGTGAGTGCGGTTTTTTACCAGAGGAGTGGCGCGATCATCAGAGACTGTTCAACTTGCTCACAACACCGGTCAGGTACTGAGGTACAGGGAGAAACTACCCCCTTTCCATTGCTGCCGGGGAAGGTTGAATTATTCCTCGGATGGAGCTGGATTACCATTGACAGCAATGTTTGTGATAAAGAACAAACATAAGTGCTAAAAGTGGGATGCGAAAGGAAATAATGTTGAAGTCGTTATTCCCATGCAGTTTGAGTGCAGGTGCCATTAACTCTCCTCCCCATTCGTACGTTTTTGCTACCACATATTTCGTATATACATGCATATATGGTGCATAATTATATATATATGTAAATACACACACACACACACACACATATATATATATATATATATACATTTATATGCATATATACATGTGTATGCATATATATATATATATATATATATATATATATATATATATATATATATATATATATATATATCGCAAGTTACCATTGCCAATTGTTGAATAAGGCCCTCTGCGTAGCACCGTGGCGGTCGGTTATATTTGGGCCTTTATGTCCATAGGGCCGTCTAGGATGGTAGCAGTGATTGGTGCTGGAACCAAACATACTTGCTTTCGCACCTCGAAAAAGAGGGGATATATTCGTCCCTGCATTTTTAACCTTGTCCACATGACCTGATTTCAATTCCCCTGTGATATTTACTCGGGCCAGAACATGTGGCTTCACCCGACTTTAGGTGAACCTGACACTGGCATGACCTCTTGGTCTAAGCCGATGACACCGAAGCCGGATCCAACCTCGTCCGAAACTGACCTCATGGCCTGACCCGTCAGCTGGACCTGACCGTCTGACCTAACCTAATCAAACCCCGTTACCTGACTTCTGTGTGATCTGACCGCATTGCCTGACTACATGACCTAACCCCGCACTCTGACCCTGACCTCAGCTGGAGATGATCCGGGAGCAGGGCTATCCGGCCGAGGAGTACGACATCACCACCGCCGACGGCTACATCATCACCATCCACCGGATGCCGTACGGCCGTGACGGTCCGGGCGACGGGCCACGGCCTGTTGTCCACCTGCAGCACGGCCTGCTCTCCTGTAGCTCCGACTGGATCATGCAGCCGCCACACCGCGCGCTCGGTAGGAACATACAGCCGCCACACCACGCGCTCGGTAGGAACATGCAGCCGCCACACCACGCGCTCGGTAGGAACATGCAGCCGCCCCACCGCACGCTCGGTAGGAACATGCAGCCGCCCCACCGCACGCTCGGTAGGAACATGCAGCCGCCCCACTACGCGCTCGGTAGGAACATGCAGCCGCCCCACCGCACGCTCGGTAGGAACATGCAGCCGCCACACCGCGCGCTCGGTAGGAACATGCAGCCGCCCCACCGCACGCTCGGTAGGAACATGCAGCCGCCCCACCGCACGCTCGGTAGGAACATGCAGCCGCCCCACTACGCGCTCGGTAGGAACATGCAGCCGCCCCACCGCACGCTCGGTAGGAACATGCAGCCGCCACACCGCGCGCTCGGTAGGAACATGCAGCCGCCCCACCGCACGCTCGGTAGGAACATGCAGCCGCCCCACCACGCGCTCGGTAGGAACATGCAGCCGCCACACCGCGCGCTCGGTAGGAACATGCAGCCGCCCCACCGCGCGCTCGGTAGGAACATGCAGCCGCCCCACTACGCGCTCGGTAGGAACATGTGGCCGCCCCACCGCGCGCTCGGTAGGAACATGCAGCCGCCCCACCGCACGCTCGGTAGGAACATGCAGCCGCCCCACCGCACGCTCGGTAGGAACATACAGCCGCCACACCACGCGCTCGGTAGGAACATGCAGCCGCCACACCGCGCGCTCGGTAGGAACATGCAGCCGCCCCACCGCACGCTCGGTAGGAACATGCAGCCGCCCCACCGCACGCTCGGTAGGAACATGCAGCCGCCCCACCGCACGCTCGGTAGGAACATGCAGCCGCCCCACCACGCGCTCGGTAGGAACATGCAGCCGCCCCACTACGCGCTCGGTAGGAACATGCAGCCGCCCCACCGCACGCTCGGTAGGAACATGCAGCCGCTACACCGCGCGCTCGGTAGGAACATGTGGCCGCCCCACCACGCGCTCGGTAGGAACACGAGGCCACACGGCCATGCCCACACCCTCTGGCTCATCGTGGCACGAGCGGCAAGTACCCCCTCCCATCTACCGCTGTTTTGGTGGCATGAACAGTGATTAATCTCCTATATCTTGCCTCATCGGGATTGTTTCCAGCATTGCGTTACCGGATCCAAGGATTCGACATTTATAGAAAAGCATTATGAATTAATGCCGTAAAACGACCCCACCGACATGATCTAACGAAACCTGAGGAGTTTTCGGAACTTCAATGAAGCTTTCCATTTTATCTCCAGCTAATGAAGCAAGTGTTCCTCCAACCTCGGCTGTATTATCCATCCTCGTGCAAGGGGGCAAGGGTGGATGCATTTTGGGAATATATTCCTGAGAAGTGATGCTCTCCTTGTGTGCCCACCGCTGGTGTGTATGTTTTGTTGTATATGTGTATGCGTAGGATCGCCCTAATGCATTGATGTAGCACTAATTGTATGGTGATGTTATTAAACACCTTTTGACTTTTTCTTCCTTGCCCTTCCAGTGGGTGTATGCCCCGTTGTCTATGATGCTGCTCGACGAGCGAGCTATTTTAATTCTTTATAAGCTTACATCAATTCAAAGTTTTTAATGGATGTATGTGGCAACAGTGTTTGTCACACTCATCTCTTTGCCTTGCTTGTATGTGCATTTTTGGCTGAAAAGTTGAATGCTTGGCTTTGCTTCTCTTCAAAAATTGTCCACACAGCCAGAAGATTGAGGTTGCTTCTGTTCTGATGTGCATTCCACTTCTACTATTCCGCATACATTCTGGTAATTTTTTTTCCTGATGTTGTCGTTCCCGATCATATGTAGTGCAGGCTGAACATTCTGGCCCAGCCTCTATCCACCTTAAAGGCGGCCACTATGGATTTCCCTCGCGTGCCCTCTGAGTCAGGGACACGGCACCCATCTTACTCAAAGCATTTGGCCACCACGGTCCCTGTCATCATCAGGCGAGACATCACCTCACTGATGGGCTTGTACTTGATGTAGGGCATGTTCTTTAGGCGTATGATGTATCGGAGACAATATCTATCAGTATGAAGCTGCTTAATATCAGGGCGATCTTCTCCTGTGGCTGACCGAACAAGAATACCTCAGTGGTGGTTCTGCTCTTGACCTGGCCAGACCTCGACGCCGGAATGTTCACATCTGAAAATGCCGGACATGTTGGAGCAGGGGGAAAACGTACCACCGCTATTTCGCCACCATGTTTTTCAGGTAAAACAGTGACGATAAAGCATCCTAGTCTGGAAAAAGAATGAAGGGAAGGCAAACGAATCGACATGCTGAAACATTGTGTGTGGCATATCCACCGCCGCACACGCATAGTTTACACTCATTCAGACAAACAACCATTTATACTTACTTGTGACGGTGACAATTACATATGGAACTGTCTGTATGGAGCAAGAAAGAGTCTGTATGGAGAAAGTAATGTAAGCACAACACTGAATGTGGCGCGAGTGAATTGTCGAGGTCAGCGGCGAGCCAGCCGTCATATTCTGGCCCAACGTGCGCGGTAGACTGCCGCCGTAATGGCGTGGTTCCGACCTATATCATGGTCGCCGACCGGCGAAATAGCCCACCCTGAGATGCACTCTGCCCGCCGCGACCGCTAAACATACCCGCACGATAATGCATGCGGCACATATGGCGCTTTTCAAACAGTCTGCTGCAGAAATGACGCAGCTGAATTACAAGCGGCTCGGAAGCAAGCAGCTTCACAGCCCAAAGATACTGCAGTTGAGACTGAGTCGCCACTGACAACTCCTCACAACTAAAACCCTAGTCACTGGGTCACACAATGAAGGCTGATGGCACTTCTGTGGCGGAGTATATGGTCTGCACAGGCACTTCCACTCATCATCCAGGGATGACTGATCCGATGTTGAAAGCAGAACAACTGCGTCCAAGATTTATTCACCATCAATGCAACCCGGTTAACACGCGGATACAGATCGATTATGCACTAGTGGGGAGCAGTTGGCACGTATGTGACTCGGATGGTTAATCGTCATCATACGTTTTTCGTGACGCAGAGTCCTTAGGCTTGGACCCTGGGCTTACAGCCAGAAGACGCGTTATCAATTACCGCCTAGCTTACTTAGCTACTGTATCAGGCACATACATACTCCCACACACAAGCCTGCTGACCGGAGATACCTACCCATTCGGCAAGGATACAAACCCGCTAAGGATCATCATATAACTGTTCTGTTCTCAGACGCAGGCATACGATATCTGTGTGCAGCCCACAAGGTCTGGGTGCAGCCCACGAGGTCTGGGTGCGGCCCACAAGGTCTGGGTGCGGCCCACGAGGTCTGGGTGCATAATCATAGACAAAATGAGTTCAGCCGGAGGGACCAGAATGCAGTCCACCAGGTTCAAGCGCAGCCCCCAGGTTCAAATACAGCCCGCCAAGCCCGAATACAGTCCGCCAGACCCTAACACAGTCCACCAAGCCCAAACACAGCACACCAGACTGATACACAGTCCACCAGGCCCCAACGCAGTCCACCAGGCCCTTACACAGTTTACCAGGACTGAACATAGTCCACCAGGCCCAAACACAGGCCAACAGGCTAGAACACAGCCCATCAGGTCCGAACACAACTCACTGGGCCCGAACACAGCTCGCCAGGCTGGTACACAGCTCACCAGGCATTAACACACGCACTGGAGGGGGGAGGGGCGAAATCCGCCCACCCCTCCGATTTTTCGTAGATAACTCCACCGGCCGATATACGCCATTGTTTGTATACTTTCCAATAAATGACCGGCTCGTTGTTTGAAGTAAGAAAAATGAAAATTGACCGAACATTTTTCGAGTTAGGGGTCGCTAAAGTTAAAAAAAAATTATCAGCGCCAGATCACAAATATCGGCGCTGATGCGCTTCCCATATATTAGCAAAAAGGACGTGTTCTTGGCAAAACTAGCGACTTGTTTGATGTACGTTGTCATGCTACATTGTTCCAGAATCATGTCAAGTCACCGAGGTCAAGTCAGGTCAAGTTCAGAACAGGTTAACACACGCCCTAGAGGGGGTATGGCGAAATCCGCCAATCCTTCCGATTTTTTCGTACATACCTCCATATTGTACCGGCCGACGTACACCAAATTTTTTGCGTACCTACTTAGAAATCATCGGCGCAATGTTTAAAGTAAGACAAATGAAAATCCGCCGTTAAAGTAAAAACAATTCGCAGCGCCAGACCACAAAAATCGGCGCTGATGCGCTTCCCGTATATTGGCAATAGGAAAGTGTTCTTGAGAAGACTAGCGCCTTGTTTGATGCATATTGTTAAGGTCAAGTTCATGATAGGCTAATGGAACCAAACTTGGTCAACTGGAATATGTCATAAATGCAAATGACTCATGCGATTGATGTCACATGTTACTCCCTATACATCCCGAAATATACTGTTTGTCATTGTGTACCTAAGCGTTTCCATACTTTGTTCATGTATTTCACTCCTTTCTTTGCGAAGCCGATTGTGTGGAGCCGCCCAACGGAGCAGTCGGGATGGGAGCCCGGTTCCGGTAACTGGAGCAGGTAATGACCTAATAAAGTGCTCCTATATAGGTGACCTGAGGTCAAATGGCGGATCTGACATCTGTATTGCATCATTAGTAATGTCCAAAACATCATTAATGCCAATTTTGGAGCATTTAAACACAACCACAGCGATCCATAACAATGACAAGCCAAGCCACGCAAAACCATATATTTTTTCTTCTATTTTGACCTCATTTGACCTTGAAGATATTGACCTAAGGTCATGAACTTTGCACACAATAGAGTTCACAATCGTGTGCCCATCCACCCTGTGAATTTCGTTGCTCTAGCCTTCATAGGAGCTGAGATCTTAGGGGGGCGGAATCCACCCCCTTCCCCTCCAGTGCGCGTTATTTTCAGAGGCCCTCCAGGGCGCGTGCTAACACATTCCACCAGACCCGAACGCAGTCCACCAGTCCCAGCACAGTCCACCAGTCCCAGCACAGTCCACCAGTCCCAGCACAGTCCACCAGTCCCAGCACAGTCCACCAGTCCCAGCACAGTCCACCAGTCCCAGCACAGTCCACCAGTCCCAGCACAGTCCACCAGTCCCAGCACAGTCCACCAGTCCCAGCACAGTCCACCAGTCCCAGCACAGTCCACCAGTCCCAGCACAGTCCACCAGTCCCAGCACAGTCCACCAGTCCCAGCACAGTCCACCAGTCCCAGCACAGTCCACCAGTCCCAACACAGTCCACCAGTCCCAGCACAGTCCACCAGTCCCCAGCACAGTCCACCAGTCCCAGCACAGTCCACCAGTCCCAGCACAGTCCACCAGTCCCAGCACAGTCCACCAGTCCCAGCACAGTCCACCAGTCCCAGCACAGTCCACTCCAGTCCCAGCACAGTCCAGTCCCAGCACGTCCACCAGTCCCAGCACAGTCCCCCCCAGCACAGTCCACCAGTCCCAGCACAGTCCCCAGTCCACCAGTCCCAGCACAGTCCACCAGTCCCAGCACAGTCCACCAGTCCCAGCACAGTCCACCAGTCCCAGCACAGTCCACCAGTCCCAGCACAGTCCACCAGTCCCAGCACAGTCCACCAGTCCCAGCACAGTCCACCAGTCCCAGCACAGTCCACCAGTCCCAGCACAGTCCACCAGTCCCAGCACAGTCCACCAGTCCCAGCACAGTCCACCAGTCCCAGCACAGTCCACCAGTCCCAGCACAGTCCACCAGTCCCAGCACAGTCCACCAGTCCCAGCACAGTCCACCAGTCCCAGCACAGTCCACCAGTCCCAGCACAGTCCACCAGTCCCAGCACAGTCCACCAGTCCCAGCACAGTCCACCAGTCCCAGCACAGTCCACCAGTCCCAGCACAGTCCAACAGTCCCAGCACAGTCCACAGTCCCACACAGTCCACCAGTCCCAGCACAGTCCACCAGTCCCAGCACAGTCCACCAGTCCCAGCACAGTCCACCAGTCCCAGCACAGTCCACCAGTCCCAGCACAGTCCACCAGTCCCAGCACAGTCCACCAGTCCCAGCACAGTCCACCAGTCCCAGCACAGTCCACCAGTCCCAGCACAGTCCACCAGTCCCAGCACAGTCCACCAGTCCCAGCACAGTCCCCAGTCCCCACAGTCCACAGTCCCAACACACAGCCCCAACACAAACACCCCGTCCCAGCACAGTCCACCAGTCCCAGCACAGTCCACCAGTCCCAGCACAGTCCACCAGTCCCAGCACAGTCCACCAGTCCCAGCACAGTCCACCAGGCCCCAACACAACACACCCGGTTCCAGCGCAGTCCACCAGGCTGGGGTGTCAGACGATAGTACCGCCACGAGTTTGCCCAAGTACGAACACTGGCCAACCGCCGATCGGTGTGCCCATGGGCATAATTCGCAGGATAGGCTTCAGTCCGTACAAGGTATTCTAGCAATTGACGTTAATGAAGTCATGGCTCTATGAATACGAAAAGAATGTCCGTAACCCGTTTGTAATTTGAAGCGTCGGGCGTCGGTCCCGGTGCACGTCAGTGAATTATGGCAGAGAGTCATTCAATGGGATTCTTGAATATTATCCAAAATATTCGAGTTCAAGCGAATCTATGGCTAGAAGTCGAAATCGTCATCGTGTGGCGGTAGTGGGCAGGGCTCATGCAAACCTAAATAGATTGGCTACTGTGCCGTGCCAATCCCTAATGTTATAAGGGAGGCGCGAAACCCTTGCAAGTATGGATAGCGGAAACTGATGTTGCAAAAGTAAATCACTGAAATAAGTTATCTGCAGTGTGCCGGTCACTTCATCTATCGATCCAAAATGGCGACTACCCTGCATTTTGTTAATTTATTCTGAATAGCAGCTGCTATATGGAAAATTAAAAATATTATTCCCGCTTAATCACAGTATAACCTCAGAGAGCTAGGTGACACGTCAGACCTGACAGTGCTTTGATCCTTTTTATATTT
>JAOTOL010001085.1:77500-230000 GCA_034440575.1 Imbricaverruca yamaguchii | reverse complement strand
GTGTGTGTGTGTGTGTGTGTGTGTGTGTGTGTGTGTGTGTGTGTGTGTGTGTGTGTGTGTGTGTGTGTGTGTGTGTGTGTGTGTGTGTGTGTGTGTGTGTGTGTGTGTGTGTGTGTGTGTGTGTGTAATTGACTTCGCATTAAGTTCGAAGATTGAGCATCCAATGAGCTTCACCACTCAATCATGTGAGTCGATTTCGCACATATTGGGGATGGGCATTCTTCTGTCGGCCCCTTCCAATGTTGGGTTGGCTCCTCAATGGTACCAGTACTTGACATGAGCTCATATGGGCGCCGAACCCATCGATATCCCTCGCGTCGTCTACATGTGTTGTCCCCAATGATGTTTGACAATCAACATCCCAGTTTTCACAAACACCTCTGTCCTCACCAATGGGGGTATTTTTGGGATTGTACTAGACTAAGTAGAATGTCTATTTGTGTGCCTCGCATCTAGTTTGGTGTATACTATGGTTGCATCTATTTCGGTTTGGTATAGCTTGACATGCAGCATATTGTACGGAAGAAATTCTATCACCCTTTCTTCGAGAGAACCATTGGAATTTACCCGTGATTAGCCACTTTGCCTTCCTCCTCTCCCTTCTAACCCCTGTCTCGATGTAATTTCTTGGTGAATTCCCTGAGTCAGCACTTTCACGTATCCTTAAAATACACGATTGCATCCTGAATTGCCACCTCGACCGCCCATAAGGTTCCCTGGTGATAGGTCGGAATCGTCCTTCACACACAAAGTACTGGGCGGCCCTGTTTGAATACTTATCGGCACTCCCACCAGACTGTCGAAACAGATCCCTAGGAATGCTGACTATATTTGTTGGGTGGTTCCCGACGCACGTTATGCACGATCACGGCTAATGACACCGCCCGCACTGTTTTGTCAGTGGACCACGGGATTGGGTAATGTCCCGAGTGGTGCGAGTGTTGAACCCGGAACCTTTGGTACCTAGAGCGCAACACAGTGTAAAACTCGGCCACTCTCGCTCCTGGAGATTTAGATGGATTAGCGCTTAACTGGCACCTCTATCACTCACTTCCCTGAGATAACATTCGATGACGTTGCTAAATCGGTACCTCCACGCTGCTCTGGTGCACACCACCAACGGAGATGGTAGTCAGCTGGCTGAACTGTTGATATCGGTGTGTCTGAATTTGTTTTGCTACGAAAATTTCATTAGTAAATTAAATAAGCATATTGGAAAATCCATCAGTGAACACAAATTATTACACCGACCACTCCGATGTTTAGTTATGGCCCGAAACTTGAGTCTGAAGAGCTAGACGCACATTCCATCTTTCCGAACTCCCCACTCCACTTGGCAGACATTTACTCGCACAACGCAGTGAGAACTGCCAGTGGCTTGGCACAGTGTCATCTTTCGCCCAAGTGAACTCGATATCACCACTCACACACACACACGGAGAAAATCGCCACCACAGATCCACATGATTACACAAGGGTGTCGGATTCCTGTCGATCCCTCCAGTGGTTACGGATCTATGCTGGGTGCATTCGAACCATCCGGTTTACCTATGCTGGTTGAAAACTGACACTAAAATAAGTAATTTGGTGCGTTGTCTCAATTGGAGCCGGTATAGCCGGCCATCCATTGCTGCAAGTGTCGCGCTGCTGCCGTATTTGGTTTGCTCGCAGTAGCCGTTCGAAACTCTGACGGCCTGAGCCGGTGGGCGACATTTGAACATGCACGTGCCATGTGCACTCACGAAGCACATGTGTGTCATTACACAGCCAAGAATTACCGACAGTGCAATCCCAGATGCTTCCAACTTTTCGCATCTTTATTTCACGTCACAGTTTTGTCACATGGCCGATTTTCCATCGTGACATCACTGGACACCGTGTGTTCTATGACATGAAACATGGCATACTTTGAGATGAAACGGAGTCCTTTCATATATGTTAAATACTTCTTGGCTGTCTCAATTACCGTTCAAATTCTATACAATTAATTATCCAAGAGCATTTCGCCTTAGTTTGACCCCATTAAATGATCTCAAGGCACAAAACTTTGCATAATTGTTGGTGGACTGTTGTTTATGTCAACATTCCTCACTTTTGGTTCTACCATTGCAACCTAGAGCACAACAAAATGTGAATGATGCCAAAAAAAATATTCCTGAAACTGATTTCATTATAACGCCATCCCGAATTACATCTAAATTTTCCCTGCACAAAAATATGACGAATGAATGCGGAAAAACGTATGCAAAGGTTCCTGATTCCATTGTTAGCGGTTCTGGAGATATGCAAATTCGCAGGTAGGGCTAAAGTTGTCCTCCCCAGTCAAGGTCGTGCTAAGACTCGGGCTGCTAAAAACGAATTGAACTTGAAGAGTTAATACAAATGGCCAGATGGCTCCGTCACTACGCGATTGAAATGTGGAAGGAACTTATACTAGTATTTGAGTGACGAGACATTGCGTATGGGTGGTACTCTGACAATGAAAATGGTGCAGCAATCGAGATATCTTAATTGAGGATACTGGTGGTAAAGTCTGGTGCACTACATACTTGCAATTTGTGCTGTTTGGGTGACATTATTGAAGTGAACACTAATTGTTGGCATGTTTTCCTTCATTTTTCTTATGCTTCGGCCATTATTATGGATTGAAAAATCAATCATTGCTGGAAAACAAATACTCTAATCTACTAGTGAAGCTTTATCTGTCATCATTTTGTGCAATGTTTTGTGGATTTTTGTTCAATGGAGAAACTGTTGAACATACAATCATATTACTTGCGCTATCGTTTCGCAATTAATATTATCATTGCTCAGAACAACTGTGCATGGCACCAGCCACTTCTCCATAAGTCCGCATTTGTATCCTCACGAGGGCTGCGTGCGACAATGAGCTGAGTACAGTTGTGAGTCACAAAATGTTGGATGACGCGCAGCTGCCACCTTTTGTGTCGTAGCCCTGGATAATCTGGTGATACAACCTTCCCCACAGAAACACATCAATGTTTTATCGCTGTGCGACTGCGAAAGCCGAGTTGGCAACGCTCTTTTCGAACGGATTTGGATCACTTCCAGTCTATTCCGGATAGCTGTTTCGCTCCCTTGTTGGTTATTTGGGCTTTAGGGCGCATCCACTTCATTGGTCATGTAACGCCCAGCCGCTTCGCTCCCTATTTCAGAACTGAATTTATGTTGGCTTATTGTGTGTCAAACTCATCTGAAGTGACAGCCGGGGACACCCATCACAGATGATGGGGCCATGATGGCTAAGCCTTCCGCTGCTACTGCCAAGTGCCAGCGTCGCAATTCAAGCTCACCTCGGAAAGGCAGCATTGGAGCATACCACGTTACACCTACCCGGAAACCGAAGCATTGGACCTCCTTTGAGCAAACAAATAAAAAGCTCATGTACAGGGCTATGTGAGGTATCAGATAGCATCAGGTACCTGGTATACTGATGCTGTGATATCTGATGCTCATCAGTAGCATGAGCACCAGGCAAAATATCATCAGCAAAATAATGCGATCAACTAAGGCAGCAGCAAAATATTGCTCGAGTTGTATATTGCAGCCATACCATGCGTCTTCCGTAGGGGATGAAATAAATCAAAGATCAAGGAAACCACGAATCTTTGTATGCTCAATGTATACGAATCGATCAAATGAAAGCTCGTCACCGGAGACATTTGCTACATAGAATCCTGTATCTACATACATCATGCTAGTGTCATGTCTTGATATATATATATATATATATATATATATATATATATATATATATATATATATATATATATATATATATATATATATGTGTGTGTGTGTGTGTGTGTGTGTGTGTGTGTGTGTGTGTGTGTGTGCGCGCGTTTGTTTGTTTTTGTTTATTCGGTGGTTCACGACACACTTTCTGCACATTCATGGCTAATGGCGCCGCCCACACTGTTTCGCCGGTGGGCCGCGGGATTGGGAAATGTTCCGAGCGGCGCTAGTGTCGAGCCCAGGACCTTTGGAACCCAGAGCCCAACACCTTAACCACTCGGCCATCCCTGCCCCGTGTGTGTGTGCGTGCGCGTGTATGTATGTATGCATATGTACGTTGACATCATTTGGCAACATGAATACTTCGAGCCTGGTCGGTATCCCACACTAAATGCGAACTGAGTGGTGCTAGTTGCAACCAACAGCGACCGACTGTCGGCCCTCAGAAAATTGCCGAATGGATCGGCTACAACGAGTTTCTGCCGAGCAACGAACTGACGACACTGGTCTCCGAGCTGTTTTGCGAGCCAAGAGAGATAACCAGCTATATCTGCGACGAGGTCCTCTTCATGATCTGCGGCTACGACCCTTCAGAACTCAATCAGGTGAGTAGGACCGAAAGACGTACTGGTAGAATTAGTGACGTCACGACGTATCGAATAGCATCGTGACGGAGATTGGTGGCGACGCGTAGGAGCATGGCAGAGACTGAGCTATGCCACGTTTAAGATAGCTGACTGGACAGTGCACATTTGGGCGAACCTGATAATGACAGGAGAAGTTAATGTTGTTACAATAGAGACGGAAAGCATGAAGAGCAACACTGCGCATATGATGCTGCACTGGAGAGGCAATGAGGGAGCAGTACGTACTTTTCTACGTCAAAATATTATACTACGGCTTCTCGAGTGCCGGATACCTCTGTGCTAGGAAACCGACCATGGCATCGAATCGCATTCGTGGCCCTACCAGGACTTGAAAATCAGAATACCATGGGTACATGCAATATCTTGCAATATCTCATGTCGGTAAAATCATGGAAAATCGTCAGACATCTGTCAAAAACGTTATATCACGCCATTTCTTGTCAAACATGTACGCACGTATGCCTACATGTACTGCAGATATTGTCACCCCTTCCTTAGACCCGTTCCAGGTTACTGGCTTAATGACGAATAGTCCTGTGGTGTATGAATCGAAAAGGAAAGCATTGGAAACTTGTTTTTACCAACTTACATGCATCGAGAGGACAAAGGCTAACATTAGAGCGTTGTCGTGCTGGTAGAGTAGTACCACTTGCTGCTTTTCATCACAGCCATTACACACACTTGGAGGCAGCATGAAAACAGGCGGCGTCACAGCGACTTGTACCCGTCAACGATATTGCTTCAACGCACGCATTCGAATAGCTCCGCCATTTCTGGACGTTTTTCACACAGCCACTAGGCAGATGCCAGGCCGGTCCCAGTGTGTCCTACACATGCCCCACTCTGCCGAGCTTACCTCGTAGACTTTTATGGCAACATCCGGCGCACTGTGCTCGGGAGCGCATCAGAGCTTCTCGCGTCCGCCGACAGACGGCACTGCCGATCATCCTCGCCCACACGCCGGCCGGAGCGTCGACGCGCACTCTCGTCCATTACGCCCAGGAGATGAACTCGGGTAAGCGATGTCGCCCTTCCTGCCGGCTAGCCTCACGGTTTGACAAGCATGCGAGCGAGACAAGATGATGGCCGCCCGGGCGACGTATCATACTTCGCCCCCCACTCCCCCAATCAGTGCGTCAAAAGGCTATGCCAGCCATGGCTATTGACGAGGCTGTGTCCGGTAAGTTCAGCACCTCCAGCTGACTTTCGTCAGTTGGTGACTGACTTTCATGAAATAGTACGAAGGAAAGAGTAGTGTAGAGCTATTGGCTGTACTGAATATCACGAAAATGAAATAATGAAAATGAAATACAAATGTCCAAGATATCACTCTGGAATAAAATCATGCAGCATGCACTGACAGGAGAACAAATGATAAGCTCTAATCTTTGAGTCCACTTCAGTGATTTAAGATGCATGTCGTTTAAATTGGATTATTGAAGTGTCATTGGACTATCAGGTTCATGTTCATTCTTAGGTAAATAACCTTGATGTGAAAACTGCGAACTATTAGTAAATAGTGCAGTCGTTAGCTTCATTAAAATTCGAGGCAAACAAATATTTACGAGGTGAATTCTAATTTTATTTCTGTTACGCCAACCTGCGAATACCCTTCCACCGGATCTGAGGCGGGGGACTGACGCCAGCACACTGGAATGGTGGTCTTATCATGCTGGCATCTTCTCACCGGACTGTTAGCTTCTCACCGGAGTAGTGCCGTCCGTCTGATTGAAGCTTCCTCATCGGAATAGTACTTCTCACCAGACTGGTACATTCTGCCCTGACCGGCACCTTCTCACCGCGCCGGATCCATCTCACCAGACTGGTACATTCTGCCCTGACTGGCACCTTCTCACCGCGCGCGCTGGATCCATCTCACCGGACTGATGCTGTCTCGCTGGACTGGTACTTTCTCACCAGACTGGTGCACTCTGCCCTGATTGACACCTTCTCACCGCGTTTGATCCATCTCACCAGACTGGTACATTCTGCCCTGACTGGCACCTTCTCACCGCGCTGGATCCATCTCACCGGACTGATGCTATCTTGCTGCACTGGTACCTTCTCGCCAGACTGGTAGCTTCTCGCCGGACTGATACTCTCTCACCGAACTAATAGCATTCTGCCGGACCGGTAGCATGGCATCTGGGTGGCGCCGTCTTATGGGCCTGCGGAGTTCCCCAGGCTGGAGCTTTACGGGCGCAGCGGCTTACGGCGGGGTTTCTGTTTATATCACCGCTCAGTGCTTAAGGGCTGGTGGAACTGATGATGCAACGTGCGCATTTCAAGCTCCATTTACTCCGCCCTGGGCACCGAAATTGCAGCGCGCAATAACGCCCCATCCGCTATGATGAATTTCATTAACTTTCACTTGATGCAAGCACTGCAGAGTCTGTTTGCAAAGTGTCGTGTATTTCCCCGCTTCTACGTCCAAAGTCATAATGATGTTAAAAGAACAACCTGAGCTCAATGCAAAGACCACAGTAGGAAGCCAACTACAGTGGCACTAAGGACACAAGCTATTTTCTAGCACTAGGGACACTAGGATTACAAGCACTAGGGACACCCACCAAGGCAAATAAGCGCATACGGGATGGCACCCAACGCATATTGTGTCGAAGATGTGTGGATTTTCGTGGTGTACGACTCAGCGTGTTGGGTGTTGATCTCACCAGCCTCATCTCGGCCGCTGCCCTCCGGCCCACGCCGGTGGTGACCGGCCCGCTGTCCGGGGCTACGGAGCTGATCTGGACAGTGTCACTCGGCGCCGTGCCGGTACCATCTTGGCTGGCGCGGACCCCCACACACTGGGAGCTGTAGCACCACTCGAAGCCTGACACTGGCGTCAAAGGAGCAGCGAAGGGTGCTCAGTTCGTCTTCAGTTCAGTCTCATTAGTCTTTCGCTCCCTGCAGCTGGGCGCAATGCTTGGCGCTGACAATCGACAGGTTTAGTTTATAAATATATATAGTCTTAGTCAGCACGTCTCTTCATTAGCTGAGTCGCTGACAGAAGCACTTATAATTGGACAGGTGCGGTGAAATCTGGCGTTCAAATCTGTCAGATCCACGTCAATGCTGGTAATGCGTAGTTCGCAAAAGGCGCTGGTGTGCCTTCGCCTCCATTGGTCGAATGCTGTGCGACACAAGTCCTATTGGCAGTATACTATTTCAGATAGCCCTCGTAGTATCCGTTGAATTGCAGCATACTGCGAATGAACTAAATAGAGACGCTGACAACTTAAAAAAATATACAGACGAGCTTTGAGTTGATGAGTGATCATCTTGGAATTTGTTTTACTTCCTTCAACTTCATGTTATATATTCACCCGCATTTTATCCTTATCTACGCCGACAAACTACATGTGTGTACCATACAACTACTTGGGAACACAATGATGTAAGTGAAGGTACATGAGCATGCATATGTGTATGGTTGCACACACACACACACACACACACACATATATATATATATATATATATATATATATATATATATATAAAAAAAAATATATATATATATATATATATATATATATATATATATGTATATATTTATATATATGTATGTATATATATAAAGATATATATGTAGAGAAAGAGAGAGAAAGGGAGAGAGATTTACATAATCATAGGCGAAAAATAGCTACCATCGTCATATCACAATCATTGTTCTATTCAGAATTAGCTCAATTTAAAAGAAAACTAGTTGGCAGATAAGATAAAGCTGTGCTTTATTTTCCAAAGAACCAAGCACAATACGGTGAACTGAAGCTGACCATGCTTGACCGTTGATCATCAAGTATGTGCATCAAGTATCAAATATATTGTATCAATTATATGCCCATTATCATACATAACGCGGCTATGATATGTGCTGGCGTGTACTTTAACTTCTACCATGGTTCGTGTTCGATAGTGGGCCAAATCGTTAGACCTCGTGTGGAGTTAGAGGGGTCAAGTTGTCACCTATAGAGATGACAGGTTGACCACTGTTGCAAAACCGTCGCCTGGCTTCATCGCGATTCATGAGTAGCGTTGCAGAGGGTGCACATCAAATGGGAGGGATATGTCCGCAACGGTGGGCATTCTCCTGCCTTGGCCCTGTCAAGCTGGTGACACCGCCCCTGACAGAGGGTGCGCATCGTCTGGGAGCGAAGTCTCCGTTACGGTGGGCATTCTCCTACCCTGGCCCTGCCAAGCTGGTGACACCGCCCCTGACACATGGTGCGCATCATCTAGGAGCGAAGTCTCCGTTACGGTGGGCATTCTCCTGTCCTGGCCCTGCCAAGCTAGTGACACCGCCCCTGACAGAGGGTGCGCATCATCTTGGAGCGAAGTCTCCGTTACGGTGGGCATTCTCCTACCCTGGCCCTGCCAAGCTGGTGACACCGCCCCTGACACATGGTGCGCATCATCTGGGAGCGAAGTCTCCGTTACGGTGGGCATTCTCCTGTCCTGGCCCTGCCAAGCTGGTGACACCGCCCCTGATAGAGGGTGCGCATCATCTGGGAGCGAAGTCTCCGTTACGGTGGGCATTCTCCTACCCTGGCCCTGCCAAGCTGGTGACACCGCCCCTGACACATGGTGCGCATCATCTGGGAGCGAAGTCTCCGTTACGGTGGGCATTCTCCTGTCCTGGCCCTGCCAAGCTAGTGACACCGCCCCTGACAGAGGGTGCGCATCATCTTGGAGCGAAGTCTCCGTTACGGTGGGCATTCTCCTGTCCTGGCCCTGCCAAGCTAGTGACACCGCCCCTGACAGAGGGTGCGCATCATCTGGGAGCGAAGCCTCCGTTACGGTGGGCATTATCCTGCCCTGGCCCTGCCAAGCTAGTGACACCGCCCCTGACAGAGGGTGCGCATCATCTTGGAGCGAAGTCTCCGTTACGGTGGGCATTCTCCTACCCTGGCCCTGCCAAGCTGGTGACACCGCCCCTGACAGAGGGTGCGCATCATCTAGGAGCGAAGTCTCCGTTACGGTGGGCATTCTCCTACCCTGGCCCTGCCAAGCTAGTGACACCGCCCCTGACAGAGGGTGCGCATCATCTTGGAGCGAAGTCTCCGTTACGGTGGGCATTCTCCTACCCTGGCCCTGCCAAGCTGGTGACACCGCCCCTGACACATGGTGCGCATCATCTGGGAGCGAAGTCTCCGTTACGGTGGGCATTCTCCTGTCCTGGCCCTGCCAAGCTGGTGACACCGCCCCTGATAGAGGGTGCGCATCATCTGGGAGCGAAGTCTCCGTTACGGTGGGCATTCTCCTACCCTGGCCCTGCCAAGCTGGTGACACCGCCCCTGACACATGGTGCGCATCATCTGGGAGCGAAGTCTCCGTTACGGTGGGCATTCTCCTACCCTGGCCCTGCCAAGCTGGTGACACCGCCCCTGACACATGGTGCGCATCATCTGGGAGCGAAGTCTCCGTTACGGTGGGCATTCTCCTGTCCTGGCCCTGCCAAGCTGGTGACACCGCCCCTGATAGAGGGTGCGCATCATCTGGGAGCGAAGTCTCCGTTACGATGGGCATTCTCCTGTCCTGGCCCTGCCAAGCTAGTGACACCGCCCCTGACAGAGGGTGCGCATCATCTGGGAGCGAAGCCTCCGTTACGGTGGGCATTCTCCTGTCCTGGCCCTGCCAAGCTGGTGACACCGCCCCTGACAGAGGGTGCGCATCATCTTGGAGCGAAGTCTCCGTTACGGTGGGCATTCTCCTGTCCTGGCCCTGCCAAGCTGGTGACACCGTCCCTGACAGAGGGTGCGCATCATCTAGGAGCGAAGTCCAAGACCGTTTGCTACAGATATACGAACGATTGAAGAATCAGTGATATCCAAGGTTTTCTTCTGCAGGTCATGGGGAGGGGAACAATTTACATTTCTACACTATCCAATCGGTACTGCATCACAACAAACAAAAAGGACTCCCGTGGCAACACATTGCGACTGGAGAAACATGAGGATTCAAGAACATCCGATGCTAAACCCATTTCACCTTCACCACGTACAAAAAGTCTTAGAACGCCTGGTCCGTGAAGAATTTTCCATATTATTTCATCCTCGCGTCTCTTGGATCAGCAACCAAATTCGCCACACTTCCCCTGTTTAAATTTACAAATCACGGGCCTATTTCGTTGTCTTTGACGGCAAAAGACAGTGATCAACAAGGTGAGCTGAAATAAGCAAAGTATATTGACCTGCGTATTGCATGTGACGTAAAATGTCGGTCAAAAGTTTACAAGCTAACTTATTCATGAAGTTACAATTTTAGGTGCCCACCATCACATTAAGCAGCAAAGAGACCGAATTCGGGTGTCGTTATGCGTTTTACGTTCAAAAATACTAAAGAAAGACATCCATGACTAAAGATAAGATCGAGGTTATGATTGGGAACATGTTATTCGGAGGTTAAATATTAATGGAACGTCTTTTTTATTTAAAAAGCGAAATCGAAAAGGCGACCAGGTAACAAACAACGTCGAAGGCTAGTGACGCGTATGCCGGCTCCATAATGACCACAAACGGTGTGGCGATGATGGGCGAAACTAAATTTATTGCGATATTTCTTGCCTCCCCCAAATGGGACGAGGGTTGACGATCATGAGTTACTTATTGTAGCTCAGTGCGAATACGTATTCTTCTGGTCTATTGGAATTGTGCAACCGTCCTCACGGGTCACTTTTATCAGGGAGTCGACAAAAGGAGACATTGCTATTTTGGTACAACTGGATTTATAAAAAAGGCTTTGGCGTGACATCAATAAAAATGTTTGGAAAACTTCGACCATGCAACATGTTAATCACCTGCCTCCAACATTATCTATCGGGACATATATAACAGATTCAAACCGGACATTGCAATGACCAAATCACCCCAATATAATTGCCGGTATTACAATTGCAATGACCAAAATCAATATAATTGTCGGTGACCCCCGGTATTTTCCATTACGGATGCCTCAGTTGTCTCTTGTAAGCCATTCACATCAATGCTATGAGCTTGTATGCGTCTGGAGCTACAGTGATGCAGTACTCCGATGGCACCCAGTTACTAGTTTGCGGACAGAAATATAACTGCAAATTATGACAGCTGCCGCTGAACGAGTACTCTGAGTGTTGTATAACTGGCAGTGTTCTAACATTATGGTAGTAAATACCTCTGAGGCGCATTGATGATCTTTGGAACCCCTTCAATGTTTCGTTATATACGAAGTTTCATTTTTCAGGTTCGGTAGCATCGTCATCAACGGTTCCTAGTGGGCAAAAGAAATATAGGCATGATCATGGATAAACATTTAATGTAGAAAAGCCACATCGGGGCATTGTTAGCAAATGTACCGAAGTGCCGATAGCTTTAATGCACCGACGTCCCGTCATCCTTCACAACGCCGTAAAACTGATAGCTACGGCCCTTATACTACCACTTTTGTGACGCTGCGTCATAATTTACGGAACCTGTGGTAGCACTTAACTACACCGTGTACAAACAATTATCAATTCATGTGTCAAAGTGATCAGGGCTGAGGACCTTTGATCATATATCAGATGTACTGCCTGGACTGAAATAGTTGAGCGAAACACATTTAGTCATCGTATCATCGCATCATCGTGCATACGCAGTCCGCGGCGACTCCGGGCAACTTCATCAATCGCAGCCGATTACTTGGAATAGAACAGGACTGTCATGCTCCTAAAGCTTGTGAGTTTCGACCAGCAAAACTAAGATTCGAAATAGACATGAAATAGCTCGTTTACAGTAGTGTGCAGCATTAAAATGAGCATAGTCATGATGTTGTAGCGGGGGATCGGACTAGTTTGATGCGGTCTTTGTTAAACAGACAAACGTGTAAACAATCTGTGTGAATGGCTCGCATCTATTTTGATATTCAAATGACTTACGAACATGAAAAGCCACCGATGTCGATGTTGCGCTAACAAAAACCAGAATGTGAATCTTAACTTGAAGGACTTCCTTTTGTTATCGCTGCTTCTTTCATACCATTCTACAACTTCCATTTTAAACGATCGACGCAATTAGAAACCACTGGAGAACCGGCCGCCATCGTATGGCCTAGTTACACCGGGAAGCGTGAGTACCCTTCATCGCTGAATTCGGCGATGAATTTGACATTGCCAGATGTCGACTAACGCCATACTATAAAGGGGGTGTGACGCTTCAGCCGAAATTGATTCGTCGGTCACCAGCTGACTGTATGATTGCTATATCAGCTGATCCTGCTTACATATAAGGTAATTTTGTTTCATCACCTTCAAAATATTTATCGTTTGATCATTTACCGACGATTGCTATCACTGGCTCATAACTACTAGGTTCATTGTTTGCCAATTAATTAAAACCGTGAACATTCTATGGATGCGTGTAGTGTTCGTCGTTCCCATTTTATGGCGTTGGCGAGGAAAAAACGAGAGAGGAGGAAAGCTATTGGGAGAGTGTAGACACGCCCTGTTCTGCACGATCTATTTTTTACATCCTCTCATTTTTAAGGAGAAACTTTGCTAATCCCGACCAAGTTCTTCATTTTCGTGCATACTTAATTGCCATTGGCCTCGAAATGGGAAATTCCGTTAAAAATACCTTGTTGTTGTCTAGTACGCACTGGTGCACAAGTTCCGAACTTTATCAAAGAAACATTATTATCTTTGTTCCAAAACCAGGTTCTGATACTTAGCCCTTGTCATGGCCTTAATGGGTTTGCGTATTTATTCTTGCTTTGATTCATAAAGTGGGAAGGTGAAATACCTCATGAAAGTCATCCCATCTACTAGTATGTATGACAACGAAGAACATACCTTATCTGTGTTCCAGCATGATGGTCCTTCATTTAGGCACTGGCGATACTAGTAGGTACTACTTGATTGTACACACAGCCAAAGCATGAAGACATCCAGCAAGAAAACCTGAAAATCTCCAGTGGAATAATGTCCTGTCGTTTTCATCTCATCGAATGATTGCATGCATAAGAACAGCATGAAAGCAAAGCAAATATCGAACAAACGTTAGGCGTCAGACGCAATATTAATGCGGACATCAGGGGGACCCCCAGTAAAGAAAGAAAACAGGTAGGTTCCTGATGCCATTCAAGAACTCTGAAACATACGCCCTCTACAAGCGCGCCCGGGTGTTCATTAGTGTGTGTGCGAAGAATATAGTTATAATTTATGAGACTGTGTATCTATAATTTATGAGACTGTGTATCTATAAAATATGATGCGAATTGCATGTATGCAAGTTAGTTTGCCTTCATACGTCAATTCCATTGCCATTTACAGTGATATATTGCGCACATTGTTACTGCGCATTGCATTCTGAAACTTTCCACCATAGACAGCCGGACGCTGGCTGGCGGCCCCCGGCCCGTCCCCGACGGCCCGCCGCCATTCATGATACGGTGGGGCGCAAACCATTCCCTGAATGTTAATGGGCCCCAACGCCAAAGTAACAGGCAGATTTTCAGAATTGAAACACTAGGCGATGCATCTGGCATGAGTTCTGCCACTAGTACAGTCGAGACCGACAGGTTTTCTCGACACTGTCTAAGAATATTGCGCTTATGGGCGTTGAATGGAAAGAATGCATCTACAACCGTGTACTTCTCCTATGCCATTTTGGCGTGGCAGAGCCGATGCTGCTTATTATTGTTGAAGGGTGGAACTTTATGTTACTTTTTGTCATGCCACCCCTCGGCGGCCATCCGGATCCTCTGGGCAGCAACTGTCGGCGCTTGACGTGCATCAAGCCATGTCAGAACCTCAATAATTCCCGACAGCTTCATGGCAAAAGGTAAAATATGACACGGTTAGATATCTACAAAAGTAATTGAGTATGACATCAGAAGGCAGCTGATTATATGGCGACTTATTTGAGACCATTGGACATTAATTCGCTAATGTAGAACATCTGATATACAAATAATAGTAATACAATGTGATAATTCGAGACAGAAATCGTGGAATTGAGTGGAAAAATGACAGGGTTAAATATATATAAAAGCAGTCGGGTATGGCATCAAAAGGTAGCTGATTTTATGCTAGTTTATTTGAGACCATTTGAAATTAATTCGCTAATGTAAAACATCCGATATTCAATTTGAAGGATTAGAATGTGATAACATCAGACACAAATCTTTGAATTGAATGCAAAAATGACAGGGTTAGATAGCTATAAAAGTAGTTGAACATGGCATCAAAAGAAAGCTGATTTTATGCCGGTTTATGTGAGACCATTTGCTATTAATTCGGTAATGCTGAACATTTGGTATACAATTTAATGTAGTACGATGTGATAATTTGGAACACAATTTCTGAATTTTAGTGCAAAAGTGACAGGGTTAAACCTCCATGGAAGTTATCCAAGATGATAGCAAAATGTAGCACGCTCGATCTTCGTTTCGTTAAGAACATTGGAAATTGTCAGGACATCATACAGAAAATGTATGACGCGCCTTTATCACAAGGTGTTGGGTGGCCAATTGCTTTCATTTCACTTTAACGGCAAAGCGACAGGGTGAAATGATTTGATAATAAAATTAACTACACAGCATAAGAGAGCTTGTTTAAATGTTGTTCAAATCTAACCATTGGAAATCACCCGCACCTTCTCTAGAAACTAGAATATAGCATTAATCAAACCCAGCCCACTCTGGTGGTGTTCTTACACAAACACACCACCAGAGGCGCAACCGATATCATGTCCGCTCATGACGCCCAACGAACATACCAACGGTGCTCCACAGGGAAGAAATTCACCCTGGTAGTATCCCTCTCACTCGCCCCGACGATAAAAAATTTAAGAAGTAGATTTGTTCGCCGTCGAGTGCGGCATAATCGTTGAGAATATTCCCAACGGTTTAAATTAGGTCCAAAGTCACATGTTGGGCAGAGACATCGCCGGAAGTCTACCGGCGAATTAATCGCTGAATTAATCACTGAATTTCGCGATGACAGGCAAAAACTGCACCCGGTATGACTCACCCAGGATGTCACTTTGTGTTTGCTAAAGGGGCCACTCCTCCTATAACCTCACAATAGCTTAATTTCCTCATTGATTGTATTACTTACAATTGGAATTTCCAGACTTACCTGTTGTGGATGCCTACTTTGCGGCCGTAGGTACCCTATTATATTCTAGTCCATTGCCATTTGCCCCCGGATTGTTTCCAACTGACATTTGGTTGAAAAATAACTTTCTCTAAATTCGACAAAGCAGTAAGCGAACGTACTCGATGCCTAAGAACTATAAAAGGCTTAACATCGTAGCACTAGAAGCCAATCACGAAAACATAGTGGAGTTCGAGGCATTACATAATTCTCTGTACACATTAATCCATATCCACCTTTCCCAATCGTTTTCACAAAGTGATGACAATGATCCGACCTTAACTAGTCTCTTGACGAATCGTGAATGCCACCAACCCCAAAAGCCGTGCCGATGTAGATAAAGTAATTGGACGTTTGTAGGCCAAGGGACGTGTAAAGAAAATCAGTTGTTGGCTGACGTCGAAATATTTATACTTTTATCCCCATGGCAGATCACATACTTCGACGGCTGAAAGTTTGTTTTCTTCAGAAACTAGGCCGTCATATTCATTTAGAAGTAGAAATGAATTGGACAGGGAGAAGAAACTGCATGCGAATTTCACCTTATGCTCTGCACACTCGGAAGTTTGTAAAAGATGCAATAGCTTAGTACGAATAGGCACGTATTTAATATCGACCACCATTCTGGGCCCAAAAGTGCTTGGGAGACAGATACATTTTGAACAGCTTTTTTAGACATCATGAGGCTTTTTCAGACTAACGATCGCAATTTTCACTAACTTCTTGGCTTGTTATATCGCTTTCAAGCTTCGCTTTGGCTTGTTATATCGTTTTGTTGAAGATGGTTTGCAATTATCCTTAAGCCTGAGGTAAGTAGATCGAAGTATGCTTATGCAAATGGTAATTGCTTCTTTGCATTGTTTTTGTTATCATAGTTACAATAAACCGATGAAGCAATGACTGCACCTAATGTAGTTCAAGCCACAAGTATGTTCATTTAAATATCTGTCTCTCGAGACATATGTAATCCTGCATGACAGAATGACAAGACGGAAACTCTTAATCACGAGTTTTAGAATCTTCTCACGAGAAGTTTACTTCAGGAAGATTGATACGAGTGAATAAGTTTAGTCAATTACTTCCGAATATGTAATAACGAATATCCCTGTACTCAGATCAAGTTACACAGAGAACGCTTGCGCCAGTATCAACGGCTAAATGAGAAAGTAAACGCTGAGAGATGGAAATGCAAGTACAAGGTCTGCATGTAGTCTGTTTTTAGAAGATTGAATACAGACAGGCCTTTGATGGCACAAATATCTGAACATCTACCAAGAAGTCTGAAGACGGGTGAATTCAAGGAGACATTGCGTAGGTATACACCGGGATGCACGCAGCTGCTCTTTGATCCACCTCAAAGTTCAATGCTCCCATTACCGATGTCATTAGAAGGCTAACAGGCATACGAGATGAGTCGGTCTTGTCTAATGCTACCAATGTATGTATCCGGACCGGTTCCAGGATCTACTTTAATACGTTAGGAGGTGGGGAGCGGCAGTTGCTCTTGCAGCTTGAAAACCTGTTCCTCCAGTGATCACGCACTTCACACGTTAGGAAGTAGCAATTTCGGTGTGCTCACCTCCCCCTCGCCCAACGAAGATCTTTCATGCAGCCGAGCTACTGATTTCACATTGCTTTTTTGACGCCTGTCTAAGTTATTTATTATTCTCCCCGGTCATTTAGCACGCTAGTAAGCAGTAGGTTCTCCTAACATCCAGCTAATTAATTGACATCGTGGTTGATCAAAAGTCGTAGATTGTTCTAAAAGCTATGTAATACTCAAGTATGCATATACAATACCTAAATGCAGTGAAGTGCATGCTGTGTGTGTCCCACGGGCGGTTCGAAGGGCTATAGTAGCCACCCCCGTCGGTGTAGCAATGTGAGACATGAATGTTATGCCTTGAAAACTATTGGCAGACTGTAGACCGAATAAATGATTTCACATCTTACACGCCTTGTCTCTCTTTCTTATTATTGCCCCAATTGGCTCTGCATTTTGCTCCCATTCCTTAAAATCTGAAAATTTCCTGATTTTCACCACGGAATAAAAATCGAAATTTGCCCGGTGCGAAATGAGGCACGCGTTTCTCCGTCATCACATTTTGAGGTTGTACACCGCCGCCCCCCCCTCCTAGGAGAATTCTGGCTGTGCCAGTGCGCTAGAGCACTTGAAGAGCTTGTTGTGTACTTCTGCGGTGGAGCTCGGCAATGCATGTTTACTCACTACGATTCAATTATCAGTGATAATTCAAGCATCCATGTAACGGTAAAAAGAAACTGTACCAGGTTCTTCGTATCAGGTGCGAGCCTCACGGAGCTATCGTTCCAAGACGACGGCCTGGTAGGCGACGCCTGCTCACTGAGGCGAGCTCTGAAGTGCCGTGACGGGTGTGTACACATGGACGCCACAGCACCCGTAGTGGTTCGGCTCCACGCCATACTGCGGCCGCACACAACCGGCGGAGCGGAGCACATCTCGTAAGCCGTGTCGACAACATCGCAACCTGTCGGCCGGCCCGCTCCGACCAGCGCCCGCCCGGTCAGATCAACTCTACCCAGGCTTCGGCCGGCTCAAATCGCAGCCGGCGATGCTATCGACCGGCGCGACAGACACGCCCGACCGACCTCGGTGCCGATCTAGCAGCGGCGGTGACCGTCGGTGCGCCATTGTCGCCGGGCGGTGCGACGCGCCACTCGAGGCTCGCGGCCGCTGACACCGCCATCGCTCGGTCTAGGTCGTGTCGGACAGGCAGGCCGAGCATGTCGGAGCGACCGGACGTGTCGGAGCAACCGGATGTGTCTGAACAACAGACAGAACACGTCGGAGCAATCACACTTGTAGGAGAAACCGAACGTATCGGAGTGACCGCCCGAACATGTGTAAGTAATAGGCCGAACGTATGGGAGCGGCACGCCGAGCGTGTCGGACCGACATGCCGAGCGTGTCGGACCGAGCGGCCGTACATGTCGGGGCGACCCGCCTAACTTAACGGAGTGGCCGACGGGGCAGGTCCGCCAGATCGCTGCGACGCCACGAGCGGCATCACAAAGTGCCGCCTCAGCAGGGGTGCCGGACCGCACTGCCGGCCGGTCCGCACGCCCGGCGCCCACACACAAAGTGCTGAATTTTGCGAGGCACTCCGGCGACGCTGTCCACATAACCAAACAATATAGGGCCGGCTAACGAACCCACTTCTGAGCGAGCGCCGCCGGCCGGCGGAGAAGCCGGCGCCACGTGGTGACTCAGGTCCGAGCCAGCGCGGCTCCTGGCCACTGCCGCCGGCGGAGAAGCCGGCGCCACGTGGTGACTCAGGTCCGAGCCAGCGCGGCTCCTGGCCACTGCCGGCCGGCGGAGAAGCCGGCGCCACGTGGTGACTCAGGTCCGAGCCAGCGCGGCTCCTGGCCACTGCCGCCGGCGGAGAAGCCGGCGCCACGTGGTGACTCAGGTCCGAGCCAGCGCGGCTCCTGGCCACTGCCGCCGGCGGAACGCGCCGGCGAGCCGGCGCCACGGGACCAGGCGAGCCAGCGCGGCCCCCCGCCGCCGGCGGAAGCCGGCGCCCGTGGACGGCAGCCGCTCCGCCACCCGCCGGCGGAGAAGCCGGCGCCACGTGGTGACTCAGGTCCGAGCCAGCGCGGCTCCTGGCCACTGCCGCCGGCGGAGAAGCCGGCGCCACGTGGTGACTCAGGTCCGAGCCAGCGCGGCTCCTGGCCACTGCCAGACCGGTCGGCTGCTTTTCCGGCATGTGATCAGAAAAGAGCAGCGGCTGTATGAACCAGAGCAGCGGATATATGAACCAGAGCAGCGGCTCTATGAACCGCACCGTCCGTGTTTAGTGGTGTGCGCTCTGACAGCGGAACCCTGTAATGATTCCCGCCAGACCGACATGCCGGGGCACAGCGAGGCCCGTGGGTATCGGGCGTCACAGGAAGCGCCGCCTGCGTGTCGGAGCATTGATTCGCCGGGACGAACATTGCGATCATCATAGCCGAGGGAGGGCGATTGGGTAGCGGACAACAATCACATCCGATTAGCTCGAATCAATTGGACGGTTGGGCGTTGATGGACGGTGAAGTTCCGTCTACGAACATTGTCTCCAATTCACAATGTGTCCGATGGATGGCAGCCGTTTCTTTTGTCTTTTTGGCATTCAGCTCCTTTGTAGCAGCCTTAGATTCTACTGATGCTAATTTAAATCATGTCAAGATAGGGTGTTTGTGGCTTTTGTGGCGGCGGGACAGGAGCAAACAATGGCTTGACCAGTGTGACCGGCATAAATGACGGTAAGTGCACGGCTGGGTTTCGCAACTTTGAATGCGTATGCGGACTAAGCGGAGTTTGTGACTGCGTGGGCAAATGAATGGAAGTCCCCGAGTGGAGCTGTGCTGGATTTAGAGCCTTCAGGTCCACGGGTTCCTTGTGCATACATACATTTTGTTTGGTGGACACACCAGCAGGTCCTTGCCATTCATTTACTTCGCTGATACTGTGATATATACGCCGATAAAGCTTGGGATACAGGATCAGTATTTATTATATTGTCCAACCCAGCTCGGATCTGTAACGACCATGCATATAAACCCAAGTGCAATGCATATAAGATCACTTGCAAAGCGATAGTTTGGAACAACCTATATCCTCACAGTACCATGCCTAATGTTAATGAAGTACAAACTAATGGTACAAACCACATTGTGAGGTCAACCGCTGACACCACCATCACCTCGTGAGGTCAACCGCCGACACCCTAGTTTAGGACCAAGGACAAAGATTTCGAGAAAAATAGACACTTTCGGCTGAAACTCAATAGTACGCCCCTAAACTCACTCAAAAGGTACAAACATGGAGGAATGCGTGTGCATCTGTGCATGGTCTATCGGGTCGTACACCGCACATCATGATAGAACATGATAGCTATGTTCCCAGGTCAGGCCAATGGTACCGCTGGCAATACGGATTTAAACATTTCGCGAAGCATATGTACACCACCAAAGGCTTAGATGCTTAGGGATGCAAGTGAGCGTAGAACTAAAATGCATGCTGCAAGAGAAGATCCTAGTCGCTCCATGTGCTACAATTATCTAAGGCTATTGGCCTACGCTAACTTCGGATAACCATTTTTTATTTGAAGCTACTCTGGGGTAGTTTTAGGTGTGTAATTTGTGTTCAGAGGCCATCTGTATCATACAGAATTGAAAGTACAAATTTCGTCCACGATGCAGACAATGCAATCAAGGATTTAACTTTATATTTGAATTCCCTATGGGTCATAGCATTACTCGTGACACGTCATTGAACTGGTATGATCCCGATTAGCATTTTGGCAAGTAATTCGTACGCACATGAGCAGCATATTTGTTAGATTTGCGAAGATATTGCAAAACACTTCGTCTGCGGACAAAATCTGACCTTTGAGGTCAAGGCCGTTAGCTCAATCAATGACCCCACAGGGTTATGTTTGGTATCAGTCGTTAGATCTGGTAACAAGCTAAATAGTAGTTTTGTTTTCCTTCTCTTGCCTGCTCCGTTTTAAACTTCCAGAAGGGTCGCATCTATCCCCTACCGTGCCATCCGAAGGTGGCAAAATCCCCAATACCTGCGAGGGTTAGTGAGCTCACATTGCTCTACGATGGGTCTTCGTGGGCATATGGCCGCTACCTGGACGTTACTAACTCCATGGGCGTAGGAGCGGCTAAATAATTGGCGGGGTGGGATGCAAGCCGGGTTTTAGGCCCAACACTTCCAGTAAACGCTATAGGGTCTATAGCTAAGACCAGATAATATTTGGAGGAAGGTATGCCTCCCCTGGCCTTCCGCGTAAGCTCATGATTAGTTGCCTCCCCTGGTGCGTAAGCTCATGACTAGTTGGTATGACCCGGTGAGCAATTGTGTTTGCTCTGTCAGACACGCTTTTGATTGCGCGTTCCGTGAAGCGTGAGTAGCCGCTACCGAACACATCATCAATACTTCACGAGTAATACATGCCCGGCAGCCGAAGTCGAACGTGCGGGCTCAAATATGAAAGAACAGCGCTAGTCGTCTTCATCGGCGCCATTCGGCCGTGGTGTCTTACTTATTTACACTGTGACCCGATGGCGTTGTTTTCTGCTCGCCGACTGGTAAGCGGTGCTCGCCGGCCCGTTCGCCACCACACATTTGGGCGCGTCGGCTCGCGATCAATTGTTGATGGGCCAGGCGGCAGCGCAGCTGCATATTTCAGCCGGCGCCGGCGTCCGTCCCGGTGTCGGGAGGCGGTCGCGTATGACGGCACCGGCCGTGCGGGCCCGGTGCCGTCTCCCACCGGACTGCAACACCACTGGCACGCTCCGATCACCATCGCCGGTCCCGTGACGCCCGAGTATCCAGAGCAAGCAAGTCGACGTGTGCGATCTGGTAGGCAAGAGGCGGTGGCGCCGGTCACCGCCTTCTCGTGCGGCCCGTGGAGTGCCGGCGGACCCAAATATCCCGATCGGGTGTGCCATGTATCCGGCAGGTTCGCCACTGATGAAGAGATCGGGTGTGCCATGTATCCGGCAGGTTCGCCACTGATGAAGAGATCGGGTGTGCCATGTATCCGGCAGGTTCGCCACTGATGAAGAGATCGAGTGTGCCATGTATCCGGCAGGTTCGCCACTGATGAAGAGATCGGGTGTGCCATGTATCCGGCAGGTTCGCCACTGATGAAGAGAAATTGGACACGCTGCGCTTGGACCTCTTCAAGGAGCACCGACGTGCCTCCGATTGTTAAAAATTGATACCATTGCAAAAAAAAGTATTCGAGATCAGTTGGTAAATATAGGAATTGCGGGGTGCAAAATCGACAAAGTGGTCGCGGAGCGTTCAAGGTCACGATGTTTTTGTCTGCTCCATAGCACGGGGGAGCGGTGTGATGGCCGGTCTGGACCTTATTTCACCATGCAAACATTGACCTCGGGTTATGAAAATTATACTGAAGCGAGATCACCACAGTCGTAATATACCCTCAAAATGTTGTGCTTCCAGCTTTGGTAATTTTCGAGTTCGTAGGGGATCCGTCGCCCCCCCCCCCCCATCCGGTGCGCGTTGTGAGCCGCCCTCCTGCGCGCGTGTTGACGCAGATGCATGGTGCTAGGTGTCGTCAGCATAGTGAGGAATATATCCTCCATCCATACTGCGGTGATACTTTGCATATCGCCGCGTGCGCACTTGTCCCCTCCGTGATTTGTTCGACACCTCAATGTTTCCTAGTTCAGCATAGGGATATATGGAATAGCCCGCCCCTTCCCCTCCACCGCACACTGAGGGTTTCTTGGCTAATGCATGCCCTGGTCGACAGCATAATGCTTCGCACCTGGGTCTGATAGCACTGACGCAGACACATGTGTTGTGTGTATGTACATGTTAATGGAATTCAGACTTAATAGATTTGGCCGGCGCTTTCGAAACCACACGCTATTATTTCTCAATAGCTATCTCGGGCCATGTCAGAATGAACCAAGGGGAACAAAGCGCAACAGGAAATGATCGGGTGATCGGGTGATCACTGCGGCGTGAGGAAATGAGTTAACATCGCCTATTTGAGGAACATTTCTCCTTGGTATGAGGTTACGTTGGCACATGCGTTCATAGAAGACAGCAAGTACAATAAGATAGCTGGAAAAATGAAACACAATTTCTGTCTCGACCTCATCAACACAGTGGGTGCACATGGTGTAACATCTCAGTGTGGTAGTTTGGAACTTCCTCCACAAAACATAATAATATAGGTAGGTAACATGAATTGCGGCTGGGTAAATCACCAAAATGCATGGTCATCGATAACCAGCTAGGCGGTTCCAATGTCCCGACAGGAAACGGACACTGGCTGTGAGTCATTGCGCTACCGAAAGGCGAATGGTGTGGAACTTCCATTGATCACTACTCATGCTCGATGAAAACGGCTTTGCAAATCGTAGAACTGAAACACGTTTCACTATCGTTAGAAGAAAAATAACAGCTGACATCTTTCTGTGATCATAATACATTCTCACTAACTACGCATAGTGTTTTCCGTGTGTGATGAAACATAATTCATTTCAATCACAGAAAACATGCATGCCATTATTTGTTTACGGTAGTGGCGCAAGTCTCAGATTCTACCAAGTCCGCCAACGTCATTAGCGTCTTACGTTTTGGTTTGGAAAAGGAGACATTTAGATCACCTGGCGATTAAAAGTTCCATCGCATGATTGAACATATGAAAATATTGAGAGAATGCTGACATAATGTAAATGTTTTGCGATTCTTGTGAAAGTAATGCAATGTCGGGTATTGCAACACTGGAAATCATACCATTTTGAGCACAAACGCTATGACAGACAAACCATATATAATGCGGCTTTATGCCCTTATTCACACTATATTTAAAATGACGCAACTACTGATGAAATGACAAGCCTGGCGCCTGCACGGGACAGCAAGTCGTATGATGTCAAGTCTCATCATTTACCATGAGGGACGTAGTAACTTCAGATTAGTCCGTGGTGATGGAATCGGGCATCAGATGGGCGGTCGATATGACCTGACACGACCCGGATAAAACCGCACATGTACCGCGGTGGACGGTTCCCAGATATACACGTTTTGAAAATGAACTGCTGTTCTAGTTTGAACAAGCCTTCGGATTGTCTTTCTCTATTGTTTCAATCGTAGTCTTGCATGCTGCCGACAATTACGGCATAAGGTTAACAGAACTCTGATTGAAATTTAGAGGATGTCTGCTTCATCATCAGAATGTGTGTAATCAAAACACGGTGACAGCATAGCGACACCGAGTTGAAACTTTACACAAATTTTCACACGTGAGGATATACGAGGCACTGACATGAAAAATTGTTTGGAGGCAACCATCGTTCATCTTAGTAGGCTAATGAAACCACCCTGGGCTGAGGAATCTTTCAATCCAAGGGTTCCACTGGATTTGACCTGGATGTTGTAGCCATGGCGGCCTTTATCAATTAAACGTGCATCATTGGAACAGCTTGAACATCACATGCACCAATTAGGACGTGCAGGTTGAACAAACCTCGCACACCGACTCTGCCAGGATGACTGGAACAGGGTTAGTCAGACGCAAATGCGCAGGAACACTCCAAGGGCCTAGTCAAGTTAGACCGTGCGCATCTACACGGAAGCATACATAGCGGCTGCTGTCTCACCTTCCGAAAGTATCAGCATGAGCTCTGTGCACTGTATGGCATTATACGAGTTCGCGCCCACTGCACTTAATGAGCTGTTTTGCCAGACTGGTACGAGCGATGTACCCGGACTGATCCGGAACAGTCTGTGCAGAGATAGGTCTGGTTGACGAATAAAGAACACCGAACACCCAAAAGTAGCTTTTCCGTAACCCCCATAGTTCTGCTAGCTTTCACATGCATCGTCCTTTTGGATTTGCCTTGCCTAGACGACCGAAAGCTCGTTTCAAATGCATATCGGTGGAGGTTTGCTCCGGCTCACGCATACAACAGAGAAGGCAGCAGATGCGGTCGTCTGCCAGGAAACAAGCACGTCCGCGCCTCCAATGACACAGCTTCTTCGGCCTATTTGCCCTGTCGCCACGTATTATCGCATGCACGTATCGAGGTGATGTGTGCATTGCTGCGCGTGGACTCTGGTGTGGTCCGCTCCGCAGCTGTTTCAGCTGACGTCGGTCGGCGGATGTAGCTAGTTGGCTAGTGGTCGGTTGACTGTCGGTTTTTGTTTCAGTTGACCTATCCGGTAACGCAGGAGGCATTATCAGTTCATCAGCACCTTGGACTAGCCTCATCAGAATCTATGTGGATATGTTTAGAGCGGTACTGTGTGTATTGGAAACAGGATGGTGCAGCCCGCCGAGGGCTTGATATAATGTTTAGCTGAAACACTAATCTTTCATCGCTCAGGCCGCACATCCGACCTCAAACATCGGAGTGGATTAATTATATGCCGCCTGCCCACAGTGGCACACTATCAGAACATCCCCTTTGTTGCTTGTCCCCTCTTTTCGTCAATTATCTGCTATATTCGCAGCGAATCCTTTTAAGTTAAAAGTGATTAAATCGTTCAAAACTTGTCATCATGGTCGAAAAACTGTGATATAGAAATCTCACAGGTTTCTCTGAGACCCTGTCGAACTGGCCTTTGTCGGACGGCAGTTGCATCGCGTACGCAGCTGCCCACTGTCTGTCCAACAGCCACGTCAGCCACGTTTTTGTTCAAGTGTGTTGTGTGCAAAGCACTCTGTGTGCAGCAACAATCATGGCTGCTTTTCCCACCACGGTTTCCACAGTCACGAAGCTAGGTAGTCTAGGGTGACAATGGTAATAGTCAATGATATGCAATGGTCGTGCAATGTGATTTGCCCGCACCGACTACAAAATAATTAGCGTCGTAATTTTGGGGGAAATTCAGTAGCGACTGCATTCCTCGCATCGATTCTGATGCCTTTTGCCGACTAAATTATCAATTGACGCTGCGTACAGCGTTAAGAGCTAGGAGAGTTTGAAGGAAGTGACTTTGAGGGAAGTGACGTAGATTAGTGTAAATTAATGGCATTGGTGACGAGCGATAGAGTGGTGGTACTGTTCCCCTCATTCTGCAACACATTTCTCCTGCGGGTCGACATCCGTATAAATAGCAGTCACTACTTTCTGACCGCGTAATATCGCGGACTCTGCATCAAAATATACAATCGCAGCGAATTGTGTACTTTCACATGTTCGGATCTTCCAACATTTTATTTCTGGCTGCATTCGATAACTTCTTCCATAGGCACAGATAAACATGATTCAATGTCGTTGGTTGCAATAGTTTCATAGGTAACATTAGCACTTCTGTACGACAGCTAACTGGAGGAAAAGCAAGGCGATTCTCTAGCCTTTCTCGCTTCTCAGTCAACTCAAGTGCCATGTTGAATGGCTGGTGTAGGTATGTGTGCGAATGTGAGGACCTTCCCAAACAGACTTGCACCATTATTGCGAAGCACAAAGGCCAACAATTCACGTTGGCTCCGTATGCAGCTCTTGTAGGGTGGCCAAATAGTTCCAAATATATGGGATGCAAGCCATAGGCACGTCACCAGTGGGGACTCCAGGGAGCTGGGGGAGGGAGATGGAATGTTCTCATATCCCAGCTCGGGAAAAATTTGACATTAGATCAATGGCGTGCATTGGGCACGCCACATATGAGCAATTGATCAGGTCCACCATGCTGATTTTCATCGAATTCAGCCGTCATGTAGGTTAATGCCTGCAAAACCTAAATAGAATGTATATAATACATTTTTTTATGGAACATGTCAGACATTTACCGCGGAAAGAAGAAGAAAGTAGGACATTTATTTGGTTAAGATTACCTTTTTCTCTCCAAGAGTGCCTATAATTAACAGCAAAACACCATGAGGAGCATATTGGGAATGACACCCATATCAGTCGCTACATTATTATGTACAAGTGTATGCCATTATGCGACGCGAAGCATGGCGTATGGATATTACACCACGAAGTAATTGAAACAGTACCTCCCAAAACAGGTACACTATCATCCAACGAGGCAAAATCCAACATAAACTGGGTAAACAGCCACTTAGTGTATCATACAGAAAGCATCTCCGTCATATGTAATGGGCTTGTGCGACAAAGATGTTGTGACCTCGCGGTTTTGTGCTTTTAAAGTACTAAAATGTTCAACTTCTTCCCAACTTGCGTCTCATCAGCATTGCCAGCAGAAGCAGCGATTGTTCATCACCGTATGTGGTTCCCAACACCTGGCACGCTGCAGTTCGTTGGTGTAGATTTTTAATTTTTTTAGATGTTGAATTTATTTGGGACTGGACCGATTTGAATCCATTGGATCTTTTTCCAGTTTCAGGCTATTCGTGAAGAATGTGCTTTATGAAGCGGGTCCTTCGGCAGAAACGATGTCAGAGCAGGAGATTGACCGATACAAAGAGTATACTGAGGTTGTAGGACAGGAGCTGCATCGAAGCAGGATGTGTACTGAAGTAGGAGCCAGATGATGCACACTGAAGCAGGAGCTGTGCCAGATGATGTACACTGAATCAGGAGCTGTACCAGAGGATGTGCACTGAAAAAAGACATAAAAGACATAAAAGATTAGCAGGTGCTGTGGCAAAGGATCTGCACTGAAACAGGTGCTGTGACAGAGGATGTGCACTGAAGAAGGGACTGTACCAGAGGATATGTACTGAAGCAGGTGCTGTGGCAAAGGATGTGCACTGAAGAAGGGGCTGTGACAGAGGATGTGCACTGAAGAAGGGGCTGTACTAGAGGATCCGCACTGAAGCAAGTGATGTGCACTGAAGCAAGAACTGCGTCAGAGCTGGACACGTGCCGGAACAGGAGGCATGCTGGTACAGGCGACGAACGGTGGCGGGAGCTACAGGGACCAAACTATGCTCTCAGAATGTAGCCGATTTGCAAAGCAAAGTTTGCTGTCCGTGCTAGCGCCGAGGCAATTTTCGTGCCTTCGAGGCCATATCAGACTTCATAAATGTTGTTTATTGACGCGTTAGTCACACTGCTGCGGCAAATTAAGTGAAAGCAGGCTGGCGAGGTAAAGTCGGTCTTCAGAAAGGTTGGCTACTAAGTGTCTCGTGCTGTACCTTCACCTGTATCCTCCCCTGAACATGGCTATTTAGCCTGCATTTTATAATGGTGGCTAAAGGACCATTGAAAGTTAGCGTTTGTAGCCTGCGATGGACTGAGATGGGAGGGTTATTGCCACTTGTCGTTGTCACCCTTCCCGGTGAGCGGTGTCGACATTGCCACCTTTCCCGGCTAGCAGTGTCGTCATTGCCACCCTTCCCGACAGCGGTGCGGCATTGCCCCCCTTCCCGAAATCGGTACCGGCATTGTCACCCTTCCCACGCAGGCAGCGGTGCCTTTCGGCACCGCTGCCTGCGTAGGACACCCAACATACCCTTCGCCGACGGATGTGTTCGTGATTGATTCGGACCACAGCCGTCGGTAGACTGAAGCTTCTGCAATTTTAAATGAGCATCTAAGGAGTTTTGGTTTCTTCCCTATGCATTGCTGGGGTTGCCACCTTCCGGAGTTTCTTATCCGATATCCCGCAGATCTGAGGCGATGTTATTGAGGCATCTTGAGCCACACCATTGCGAGGTAAAAAGATATTAGGCCACGCCATTAAGACATGACAAGGGCTCATAGCATATATAAGGTGACATGCCCTCACTGATTAGATGAGTGACTTGCATAGATGCTACCTGGATACCTATTTCAAGACCAGGGGCCAGTTTTCCGAAGATCAATTTGCCTTATTTAAGACAAATGTCTCTTGAATAAGACTTTTCCAGTTTCATGAATAAGTCTTATTTAAGAAACAAGAATGCAAAACTAAGAAAAATACAAGACAAATTTCTTCTTATTCAAGAAATTCAAGAAATTTCGGACGGATGTGCTTCAGGAAAGCTGGATTGTAAAACGAATTCGCCAAAATGTCTTAAGTTCAAGAGCAAGAAATAAAGCACATAATTCTTGCGTAGATTGCATGTAGAGCTGCAGTGTGGTGAAGTGTTGCTCGGACGGAACTATTACTTTCCTCGCAAATTACTTGAATGTGTTAGTCTGTTCGGTGTGCAATTATTAGTGTTGCGAAGCTTACGTTTTGATATTTTTCGGGTATATATTTCTTGGACTCCCTCCTTATTTTTGGGGACCCGGCTTGTTTTTTTTTTGGGGTGGTGGGAGTCCTCGATATGATTTTCGGAGCCTCATTGTGTTTTTTGTTTAGGAAAGAATTGGCCCCATAAAAATGGTGTCTCCCCCGCCCTATATTTGGATGCCCGGCCAACTATAACAACGGTGGGGTTCAGAGGTTAAATTTCGCCGATCAAACCATTTTAGTAGTATGACGAAATGCCCTTTTATTCAGGGCCCTGGAAGGTCCTCGGGACATCCCCGTTATATGGCAGGCATAGATGCAGGTTTATAGAAATTATTGGAAGGGCAACAATTTACAGGGGTACATGAAGTCAATGGGCAGGTCCAAATGAATAGTCAGACATGCCACAAAAGTTAACGTGTTATTTGGGATTGTTGAACATGTTGAAATTATTTGGGGTAAGCAAACATTCAGGGAGGTTCCAAGTGTTCTCCCAAAAGCATACAGCGCTACACCATTGATTTCAGGGAATCCTCTGGCCCCTGACTACCTGCACCACTAATTGTACCGTTCTTCAAGCATTTCAGCACAGAACTAATCATCGGATTCATGCTCACCTATTTCTTCTCTAATATTGCTCGGAACACTTCAGTCTTTTTCTGACGTTCCTCACGTCTGGAACCCATGCTTAATGAATGTAGGAATTAGTATATTATTTTTCCACCCCGGCTCCGTATCCTATCTTGCAACTGCTTTCGCCATTTATTATCGGTATGCCCTAATACTGTTGGCCAGCCAGCTGGTAATGTAAACAAACTAGTGAAGAAAAAAACGGCGATCGCAACCCATCATTGTTTTATAAGCACTTCATTGATTTTATCTTACAAATCGTGTGTTGAATATTTGTAATGTATTGCAGCTAGATGTAGGTATCTATTTGCAACGCGAATAAGACGTTATCGTGCTCCCAACATTTCAGTAAGGCACACATTAAGAAGGCATCTTTACACAACATCTACGAACTATCGAAGAAGTAAGACGTTTGAAACCAAGACATCTTGGATTTCGTGAGACCGCTTTTAAAAGGTTCTTAGTTTTACATTTCGTAGTTTTTAAATGTCTTAGATTTTCGTGAAACTGGGCACTGGTCGCCCAAATATTTTCAACTTTTACACCCACTTGGGACCAAAATTTGTACACTGGGTAGTCTTATGCTCCGAACACATTTGACGAAATTTTGGTCCGATCCCACTAACTGTTTCGAAGTTATAGCCTCCGGCAATATTTTGAGGCCATGCAATAATGGTATCTTTGGCGATTGCTACCTCATCCGTAATAAACAGAAAATGTCATATTTTATACATCTCTAATAAGAAAAATTATGAAAGAAAATATCCGTAATTAAATTTCAACATTTCTCACGTTTTACCCCGTGACCCTATGACACGTGACCTCAGGACCTCCTATGACTCCTAGCCCATTACAATTGATACGCACAAAAACACAAATGGACATTATTTGGCTGCATATAACAACATAAAAAATATCCACAAAAACATATATTGGATATAATATCCTAAATATAACGTACCTGCTTCCGTGCTTCATGGCCTTTTAAGACTATGCAATTTTCGGAGCGGACGGATTTCGAATAAGTTTCTTCCCAATGGACAACTACGAGGGCTCGAACAATATAATGAAAACGGTTGATACAAAACCGTTTGCTTAAGAAAAATATTGCAAATGTATTGACATATGTCTTATAGTTTGCTTTAGTAAACTTCATAAAGTTAAAGGTTACCCATCATCGATAGGTCATCCATAGACTTATCAACGTATGGCCATGCAATATATCACATAATTCGGAACATCTGGTGATTTCGTAATCAAAATATCTGACCTTGTTGGCCTCACAACAAGAAGTACAGGCATGCCTTCATTCTACCTGTAGGCATCGTTTACATGGGCGTACAGTCGAATCCCTATCGCAATGCAAACACACGCATTTCTGTCACGGTATACATCGCGTGTCCCAGAAATCATGAACATTTTAACAAGCTTCCTGTTGTTGCATTTTTCACGATTTGGGCACTCCGTGCATATTGCACATTATTCCACATTACTGCTCTGCACCAAACAGTGCACAATATAATAACGATGGAATAGAACGATACAAATGTTAGATGATGGGAACTTGTTTTCCAAACGTACACATTTGCACTTTTCCAATCCAGTCCTTGTAGTTTCCTCACAAAAGTGTTGAACGTTTGTTGATTGCTATAGAGCCGTAGCTTATTTCTGTGCAACGGCGTAATTTTACTTCAGAACATTTGGTGGTTAAGTACAATACGTACTGAATGCCATTAAATATGACAACGGTGCAGTCTGACCGTATTCGACTATGCTAGCATCCCACCAAGAATTACAATTATGCTATATTTCCACCTGCAGAGCATCATTTGTATGGACGCACAATCGAATACCTATTGAAAGCCACTCTTTGATGTCACGGTGCACGTAGGCTGCGCCCAGAAACATTATTTTCAGAACCTTCATGTGGCTTCATTATTCACGTTCTTGGAGCATCGCGCATGTGGACATTGCGTATGAGACACTGTGATGTACAATGCACACGATATCAGATCGTACAATAGCATGAAAGGTAGGTAAATAAAAGTGGATCAAAAGGCGTCGATTTGGCCTTGATAACCAAATCATTACAAACGGCGTCGATTTCGAAGTTCGTCCGAGCCGAATTTTGGGGGTGGGCGTAAAATCTTGGACTGTGAGTACCGTAGGAATTGCAAAAAGTTATCGGAAATTCCGAAAATATGTAACATTTTCAAATTTGTGCTTTTGCGCAATAGTGCATAGGACTTCTTCAGGTCGTTTTCTGTAATTTCTGGTGACTGCAATGACGACTAGGCATATCACCTGGTAATAAAATTGCTTTTTGAGATAGTACGTATCAATTGACAGATTATTGTTTTCGGCGGCATTTGAAAGAACTCGCCCAGGTGCATCGTTTTCGTCTAAGTTCTTTCATCTGTAAAAGTCATGTTTCAATGAGTTAATTTTGAAATTGCATGTGCATTAAGAAATTTGTGGTGCTTTGAATATGGAATATGTCAAAGACTTCCCAACAGGTACAGATAACCAGCAGCCAACGGAACATATTTCCTTCGATAAAAAGTCAACTACAAGTTCAAGCCTTTTCTCAAGATTAATTTTACAAATTTGTAGATTCTGGCATGTTTTGTTCTCCTATGCCTGACAGAGTTCTGGAGTTCATTTGCATCAAATTTCCTTTCGGTTTATCCTTTTTCTCCTGATGCTGATTAAAGAAAAACATCTAAAAATAGGAGACATGAAAATATTTCGAAATATTTAAAATTGGGAATTTCACACACAACAACTTTCACACTTCTGGTAAATGGAGCTTGCCGATACTTCAGCAACAAGTTTTTGTTGTTCGGTTTGTATGGCGACGGTAAGAGTTGACCCAGTATTATTGACGATAAGGATCACCATTGCTTGCAGCGTTTATGCACGTCGAAAAAAATAACATCTTTTTTCCACAAAGCGTATTCCAAAACTGAAGCTCTGGCTCTGCCAGGCCTGTTATCGTTTTTTCCCATGTGAACCCTTTTGTTGTCCGTCGTCATCAACGCCGGCGACTTTATCTCCCTCGCAATTGCCACCAGGCTAGATAGTATGGAGCTAAGTACGGATGGGGAGTAGAGGATATATGTACGAATTATGGATGGGGTGGGAAGGAAGACTTGCGTGAGATAAACACCTCAGCTGTTATTTGCTTTTAACACATAGTCATCAGCAGTCCACATAGACACAATGTTCTTTCTTTGGCACAAAATTATAAACCTGTCGAACTCTTGATTGCTGACACAAAGTGGTCCTCACGTTTATTACAGTTACTTACCTACTGAGTCAGGCTTAATATGTAGATAATGGGACCTGATTTTTATGGTCGGGCTGCGTTGGTTCCATGTTTCATGCTATTCAATACACGTCAGTTGTTGCATGGTCGAGCTGCGTTGGTTCCATGTTTTATGCTATTCAATACACGTCAGTTGTTGTATGGTCGGGCTGCGTTGGTTCCATGTTTCATGCTATTCAATACACGTCAGTTGTTGTATGGTCGGGCTGCGTTGGTTCCATGTTTCATGCTATTCAATACACGTCAGTTGTTGTATGGTCGGGCTGCGTTGGTTCCATGTTTCATGCTATTCAATACACGTCAGTTGTATGGTCGGGCTGCGTTGGTTCCATGTTTCATGCTATTCAATACACGTCAGTTGTATGGTCGGGCTGCGTTGGTTCCATGTTTCATGCTATTCAATACACGTTAGTTGTATGGTCGGGCTGCGTTGGTTCCATGTTTCATGCTATTCAATACACGTCAGTTGTTGTATGGTCGGGCTGCGTTGGTTCCATGTTTCATGCTATTCAATACACGTCAGTTGATTTGAAGTGCAATTGCATCTCGTAAGCAAACCCGTGGGTGACCTATCCGTAGTTTGTAACATTGAAATTCGTCATGATTTGTAAGGGAAACTATAAGATCTACATTAAAAAGGTACGATTTTTTCTTAGATATTTGTTTTCCTATCATATGTCTGCATATCATTGCTCTGCCTCATGTAACTTCCCAGTGCAAGAAAGCTTGGACGGAATCCGTCCTACCCGGAAAACGCAAAATCGCAAAAAGTCATGATTCGCGGGCGGCCAGATCCGATGTTTATAAGAAAAATGCATTTTTTGTCTTTGTTTTTCAAAATTGTGTTTCGGGGATGTTCATTATATCCCTTTTTATGAAGTGCATATCATTTGCCATCCTTTCAGCGTCTTATTGATGAGATATCAATCGTTAAAGCAACCCACATTGTTTTACCTAACATTAATGCCGGAGGCTATAGCTTAAAAACCACTTGCCGAATTAGGCTGCAATTTGCACAGCCATATTCAGAGCCAAAGTCTATCATGTGAGGAAATTTTGGTCTTCATCAAAATGTATGGGGTGAAGTGAAATGGTAGATCTGTCGTGGAACACACCAGATGTGCGATGATGCACGACACAGGTAACATTTGGAAAGTCTGTGAACCCCCTGCATTGCAGTGATGGGATGCTTTCGATCTTCCTCCTGATATTCGTCCGAGCTGGAAGGGAGCAGCGGGTGGCTGTGAATGGCAAGTGCTCATCATGGAGTCCGGTGACGTCGGAGACGCCCAAGAGTGGTTTGTCGTCACCTTTACTATTTGCATACTTTGTAAGCAAGCTGCCAGCCTCTGTCGAGACGAACTGTTCGATGTTTGCGAACGACGCCATATTGCACAGCAGAGTGGACAGTAGTGTTGATGTCGATTTTCGGCAGAAAGAGCTGGACGCATTGTGTCGCTTTCGCTATCGTGGAGCTTACAACTTAATACAGCCAAGTGTAAGGTGCCGACACAAACGCTGCGACGCGCCCCAAGGTTTGTCCTCTACACTACAGGCTGGAGTAGCGTGAGCAAGATGTGCGACATGGGCGTCATACTAGATGAAAAGCCCATCTTTGGAAGCCACGCCACGAGGAGAGCATTGTGCGCAGGCACAACAGAGCACTTTGGCGGCTTAGCAGACTGGTTTCTCAGGTCGAAGAACACGGCAGGTTGCTGCATCAGTGTGACAAGTAAGATAGTTCACTTATTGTGACAGTGTCCATTCCATTTTATAGTTTTGTAGTGTTATATGGGATGAGTCGGCTGAAGTGCATTTCAATCAGAGGATACCTCAGATGATAGTCAGATGATACGTCAGGTGATACGTCAGAGGATACATCAGAGGATGCGTCAGAGGATACGTCAGAGGATACGTCAGAAGATACGTCAGAGAATACGTCAGAAGATACGTCAGAGAATACGTCAGTTTAAGTGAGGATAGAGCGAGAGCAGCACAAGCTCTCCATGTAGCTGTGTGGACGCTGTGTTTGATGGATCGCACCTTCCAATACTAGGACATGGTGCAGTTTTTGGGAGTGGCCACCTTAGGGGCCCAGCGTGAACTGCAGAACATTACGTTCATCCGCAACGTTTACCTTCATACCATTGGTTCGCCATTCCTGCTCGAACAATTTCCTCTTGCTGTCCCGCACCGGCTGCTCCGCAACAGAGTACTGTTTCGCAGGTCATTCGCCAGTGTGAATACCGTCAAATATAGTCTCTTTTGCCATATCCTAAGACTGTGCATATGTTCTTGGATCACGACAGTGATGTCGATTTGTGAAAGCATTGTGCCTGGAATTTAAAGAACGTCTGATCACATTCGTACGTAAAAAAGTAGAAGCTCGAGGCACCTGAGTCAGTGCTCGGGTAGTAGGGAAGTGTCGCCACGTACATATTTGATAATCGCCACATGTTCCGTCAGGCAGGCACTTTTTGGTTGGCTTGTTTCTCCAACGTAGAAGGCGCCGCACTGGCAGGAAGTTTGGTATGCACAAAACTCCTTCGCAGTTTTCTGGCGGAGTTGGGTTCTTGAGTCGCGAGAGCTTGCTTTTCAGGGTGGCCTTGGAGCCGAAGGTAATGCGTGTGTTGTGCATATCCAGCGTGCTACTTATCCACTCACTAAGTCTCTTCGTGTAGGGGATGCAAATATATACAGGCGTCTCTTCTTCGTAGCAGGCTGTTGGGCTGTGGGGTCAGGCGGCTGGACTATAGCAACAAGATGCTGGACGACAAACTGCTGGTTCAAATGCAGATGCGGCCTCTGGATCGTGAGTTGCTGCTGAACTATGTGTGGCTGCTGGAATACACGATGCCTCTCGACCACATGTGGCTGCTGGACACCATAGGCTGCTGCTGGAACACGGCTGACTGCTGGACCACAAACTGCTGCTGGAATGCTGGTGACTGCTGGACCTCATAATGCTGCTGCACCACAAGTTGCTGTCGGACGTCGATGTACTGCGGAGGAAATCTCCTGATGTGCGGTGTCGGCTGCTGTTTTTGACATGGCCGGCTGATGAACTCGCTTGGATGTTAATTAACCATTTGCATCATCAATATTTACCTGGGGAGAAATGTGCTTCTGCAGCTACAAATAGGATTACCTTGAATTGAATTCAAAACAGGCTATTATCACAATTTCAATCTCATGTTCTAAACACCATTGATTTTGGAAGTTGATACTGGATCTTAGTTTTCATATTACGTCGCTTGTATCTGTAGTGCACGATCGCAGACTACTTTGCAATGCAAGGAAATTACTTCGGAGACGGGCACGCCCGGGAGCGGAACTTTTGCAAAACGCTGGAGAGGGGCGAAAGTTTTTATCCATGCCATTCAACGTCATAAGTTCCATGTTAAACCTAAGCAACATTGAGGGGTGGGGGAAGTGTCCTTTCGTCCAGAAATATTACTGGGTCCGTTGCTGACCGTAGGTCATCCAATTTTCTGACTAGAGCGTACTGTTATTGTGTTTCTGCTTCCGTGTCTTGCTCTGATCCAAGTTGATCATTGGTTGTATGTCTTGTCTGGGCGGCTGTAGTTCTGGTCAGTTCATGACCATCTGTGTCATGTAAGCAGCGTGAGGTGCCATAGTCACGTCACACCTACCACGTAACCGTCGACCCACCAGCAGCAGTGAAGGTGTGCGATCAGCAACACGCCCATGCACTGCCGTTCTCACGCCTTAGTGCCCGTTGCAGAGAATTTCGCGCACTTCGACTGGGGCAAAGACGAGAACATGGCCCGCTACGGTCAGACCATCCCGCCCGAGTACACGCTGGACGACGTCACGTGTCCGGTGGTGCTGGTCTGGGCAGAAAACGACATCCTCGCCGACCCCACGGTTAGTCGGAGCATCCGAGGTCAGCTGGGGTTAGCCGAGGTTAGCTTGTGGATGGGGTCGGTTTGGCGATGTCAGTCTGCCTGGTCTCTCGTTTCGCATGTGTGGCACTGGGCATACAGTTCTGTGGCAGACATCGCTTGCAATCACATCGGTTTTCGTTCGAATCGCTGTACGGGAAGTCCAGTGTCACTGATCATCCCTGGGAAAGGTTGCCTTGGTTTGAGATGCACTGAGATCTGCTATGACGATTTTCATTCACTATGTCAAGGATCGTGTAGGCCGTGTCCAGCAACAAAATGACCTTTGCCAAGTTGCGTCAAGGTGCATTCTCTAACGTCGCCGACATGACAGGACGGTAGTTGGGCTAGTAGATTTTGTCGACGCCGACGTCGAAAGCATGACAGATGTAGTGAACCCAAGACGTTTAAGCTCTCCAGTTTATTGGTTCACCAGATCACTGGGCGCCGTATATTTACGTTAGAGATATAATTTGGTATTACAGATACGACATTATTGTGACGATAATATGTTTAGAATGTGTGGCAACATCTTATGTCATTGTTAGAATTTTGTTTTCTTTTTAAATTCTATAATTATTTGTATTACTTTTATTTTAAATTTAGAAGACATTTTAGAATCCAACAGCGATATTTTAGGTATAATAGAGGTCAGAAAACTCTCGAAGGCTGGGCAGGCGAAATCGTACGCTAAGGTCATGCTTGTTCGGTGGTGGTCGTAATACCAAAATGAGTCGTTTTACAATTTCCTTCAAAATAACTTTTCCTCATTCTATGAGGCTATACGGCTATAATATAGGCCGACATTTGCTGCCCCGGTAGCTCAGTTGGTTAGAGCCGCTGGCCTGCACTGGTCTCCCCTGTACTGGCAACACAGGGTTCGAGTCGCTTCGCGCGCTCGCATTTAGCCCCCGGCCGGGAGTGTCAGTTGGCAGCTGGCCCGATAGGGCCGGGGACCAGCTACTGTGTCGGTACTACCCGACCGTACCGGGGACCGTGTCGGTGCATTGGCGGCACGTTAAACTTTCGATCTAAATTATGCCGTTGAACTGGAGTTCATGGATCGGGTGGTGGGGCCAGGGTTCACGCAACAAGCTCTGCTTAGCAATAGAACCCTGGTTCCTTAAGCCACCCCAGCAACAATTCGGATTACATTAAAAAGAAAAGAAAGAAAGAAAATGTTTCCCATAAACTGGACTTGCGGTTATGTCACATAACGCTCAACAAAATCCGCAAGTGGCACTAATGCCAATCCATTTCGACCTAATTTATATCCATACTAATAACAGGGGTTCTTAGAGACATGTCAGAACATAAAGATAATTTGCGCTGCATTTAAAAGGAGTGTACTTTGCAAGCAAAGCGAAGGCAAGTGTGTGAAGGGAGTTTTACGTTATGGTGTGTGTGATATTAGGGTGCTGAAGGCAGGGACTGGGCTGGGGATATCTCCCAGAAGTCTACGTTACTCTCCCGCAAGATAATTTGTAGTTGGTGTGGGGAAGGTGATTTTGAAAGTGACGAGAAAGTTGATTTTCTAAGAGTGTTGGTATAAGATTACTCTTGTTGAAGAGCACCGAAGGGTCTCTGTCGTGCGAACAAGGAAGCGATTGTCCACACCGTTTATCACGCCGGTCGCCGCTAGTTAGTTGTTCGTAGCGGGTTAGTCTAAGCACACCATGCAGGGTTGTCAGTGAGGTTAGTACGGTGTTTGGCAATTTGGCTCACTTACGCCCGCTTTACCTCTGGGTAGCCGTTTTACGTTAGGAAATTCAACACAAATCGGCTCATCAACGTCCGATTGCTCCTCTGGGAGGTCGTTTTACGCTATGTTAAGTTTCTAGAGCAAGTTGGCTCACCTACTTCCGGCGCCACCGCTAGGTAACTACTTATTTCGAATGGAAAGCGAATAGACTCATGTACATCCGGTGACATTCAGGATGGCTATTTACGCTTTTCCTACTACTAATGCACCGCGGGCATGCATTGTGCGTTGAATGAGCGTCGGTGTTGTGGTGTCTATAATGCTCCTGCTAGTGTTGCGGTGTCTATAATGCTCCTGCTAGTGTTGTGGTGTCTATAATGCTCCTGCTAGTGTTGTGGTGTCTATAATGCTCCTGCTAGTGTTGCGGTGTCTATAATGCTCCTGCTAGTGTTGCGGTGTCTATAATGCTCCTGCTAGTGTTGCGGCGGATATTACTTGCTTCAATATATGTACATATATTCAAACAGTAATTGAATGAGTTCTGGGTGCTTGTCACCCGGAAGCGATGGGAGCGACAGAGTGATGCCGTCTTTTTGACAGAAGGCCTTAAGTGATTGTCTTTGAACCTTAAAGCTTTTACAGACTAGCATGATGTGATCCATGCTTAATGTTGTGTTGCAGGTGTCGTAGCGAGGTGCTGCATATTGGTCATCCTCTAGTCGAGCCTGTGTTAGTTTTGTGCAACCAGTTATATGTCTAGTGAAGATGACTTACCCTTGACGGTGAGATTGATTTGATGTGTTCCCTGTGCCTACCGTCGGTTTGATGTCGTGGGTGTGGTTGGATTTGTGTTGTATGGAGTTGTATTGTGTCCATGTGTTCTGGTGATGGCGACCTATGTGGCGGTATGGAAGTGGTTTGGTATCGTCTACTGGATATTCCACGCTGGGGTGAGTATTTAATGGCAATGCTTGCTATGTTAGCCGATCTACTTCACCGTTTCATGAGACGTGGCGCGGACCGATATTCAGAGGAAGGAAAGGTTGTTTACGTCACGGGACACGATTTGTTGGATACTGTCAAGGACTGCATGTGGACAGTCGTGGATTTTGTAATTAACTGAAGGACAGAATCGGAATCTAAGCAAATTCGTACGTTTATAGTTTGTACCTGATGAGAATGGAGATTGTGTCCAGAATAGCCAGTGGAAAGCGGAAAGCCTTCAGCGGAAGATAGAAAAGTTATACGGTAGAATCCTGGAAAGTCCAAATGATGCTGACGCCTACTTTGATCTCGTGTTTCGATCCATCCGTGAATACGAGTGATTCGTGATTGTTGTCATCGGCGAACTTGTGGAAGATGCCAAACATTCCTGCCGATGTGATAGCCGAATTCTTAGAAGGGCCTGTACTAATCACAAAAGCGAAAAAGATTTGGGAGTATGTCTGATGGTAATCAGGCTCATGCACGTCGTCACATGCAGCTAATCATGGTGGATTATTTAATCCAATTCAGCCTGGCCTTACCGGAAATGGCCTACACTAATTCATAGTGCCCCTGACTCGGAGCACAGCATTCGTTGGGACTATGATGTAAATACCACCACGCGTCAAGTAGACACAACAAGAGCTGCACATCTGGGACTGTGATGTAAATACCTCCACGTGTCAAGTGGACACGACAGGAGCTGCACATCTGGGACTGTGATGTAAATACCTCCACGTGTCAAGTAGACACAACAGGAGCTGCACATCTGGGACTGTGATGTAAATACCTCCACGTGTCAAGTGGACACGACAGGAGCTGCACATCTGGGACTGTGATGTAAATACCTCCACGTGTCAAGTGGACACAACAGGAGCTGCACATCTGGGACTGTGATGTAAATACCTCCACGTGTCAAGTAGACACAACAGGAGCTGCACATCTGGGACTGTGATGTAAATACCACCACGTGTCAAGTGGACACAACAGGAGCTGCACATCTGGGACTGTGATGTAAATACCTCCACGTGTCAAGTGGACACGACAGGAGCGGCACATCTGGGACTGTGATGTAAATACCTCCACGTGTCAAGTGGACACGACAGGAGCTGCACATCTGGGACTGTGATGTAAATACCTCCACGTGTCAAGTGGACAAACAGGAGCTGCAATATTGTAATCTACGTTCAAGTACAAACAGGAGCTGCACATCAGGGACTGTGATGCAAATACCTCCACGTGTCAAGTGGACACAACAGGAGCTGCACATCTGGGACTGTGATGTAAATACCTCCACGTGTCAAGTGGACACGACAGGAGCGGCACATCTGGAACTGTGATGTAAATACCTCCACGTGTCAAGTGGACACGACAGGAGCTGCACATCAGGGACTGTGATGTAAATACCACCACGTGTCAAGTGGACACGACAGGAGCGGCACATCAGGGACTGTGATGTAAATACCACCACGTGTCAAGTGGACACGACAGGAGCGGCACATCAGGGACTGTGATGCAAATACCACCACGTGTCAAGTGGACACGACAGGAGCGGCACATCTGGAACTGTGATGTAAATACCTCCACGTGTCAAGTGGACACGACAGGAGCTGCACATCAGGGACTATGATGTAAATACCTCCACGTGTCAAGTGGACACGACAGGAGCTGCACATCTGGGACTGTGATGTAAATGCCTCCACGTGTCAAGTGGACACGACAGGAGCGGCACATCAGGGACTGTGATGTAAATACCACCACGTGTCAAGTGGACACGACAGGAGCTGCACATCAGGGACTATGATGTAAATACCTCCACGTGTCAAGTGGACACGACAGGAGCGGCACATCAGGGACTATGATGTAAATACCTCCACGTGTCAAGTGGACACGACAGGAGCTGCACATCTGGGACTATGATGTAAATACCTCCACGTGTCAAGTGGACACGACAGGAGCGGCACATCTGGAACTGTGATGTAAATACCACCACGTGTCAAGTGGACACGACAGGAGCTGCACATCTGGGACTGTGATGTAAATGCCTCCACGTGTCAAGTGGACACGACAGGAGCTGCACATCTGGGACTGTGATGTAAATGCCTCCACGTGTCAAGTGGACACGACAGGAGCGGCACATCAGGGACTGTGATGTAAATACCACCACGTGTCAAGTGGACACGACAGGAGCTGCACATCAGGGACTATGATGTAAATACTTCCACGTGTCAAGTGGACACGACAGGAGCGGCACATCTGGAACTGTGATGTAAATACCTCCACGTGTCAAGTGGACACGACAGGAGCTGCACATCAGGGACTATGATGTAAATACCTCCACGTGTCAAGTGGACACGACAGGAGCTGCACATCTGGGACTGTGATGTAAATGCCTCCACGTGTCAAGTGGACACGACAGGAGCGGCACATCAGGGACTGTGATGTAAATACCACCACGTGTCAAGTGGACACGACAGGAGCTGCACATCAGGACTATGATGTAAATACCTCCACGTGTCAAGTGGAAGACAGGAGCGGCACATCAGGACTATGATGTAAATACCACCACGTGTCAAGTGGACACGACAGGAGCTGCACATCTGGGACTATGATGTAAATACCTCCACGTGTCAAGTAGACACAACAGGAGCTGCACATCTGGGACTGTGATGTAAATACCACCACGTGTCAAGTGGACACAACAGGAGCGGCACATCAGGGACTGTGATGTAAATACCACCACGTGTCAAGTGGACACAACAGGAGCGGCACATCAGGGACTGTGATGTAAATACCACCACGTGTCAAGTGGACACAACAGGAGCGGCACATCAGGGACTGTGATGTAAATACCTCCACGTGTCAAGTGGACACGACAGGAGCGGCACATCAGGGACTGTGATGTAAATACCACCACGTGTCAAGTGGACACAACAGGAGCGGCACATCAGCTGCTGAGCCGATCGGATTTGAACTGACATGTTCCAACTGAATCTCCCCACCGCGCCGACTGGACAGGCGTTCGCCGGATTCGAGCCGCTGTTCATCATGGATTGCGCCGCAGCTCCGACCCGGCCTCCACGCGTAGCGCGCCACTTTCCGGGCCGACAGCGCCGTTCAGTGTGAGCGAGATTCATCGACCGCATGCGCCGCCGGGGCCGTCGATACAGGCCTGGATTTGAGCCGAGTCTAACTCCAGTCCAACTATGCCAACTTGGGGTACCTGGCGTGCTCACTGAGGCGCGTCCGCACGCCTTTCAGTCTCCGTCAATAAGGACTTGAAATCGCCTACGATCCCTGCCGTCGGCGAATCTCGTCCATAACGGTCTCAGCGACGATGTCTTCTTGTCTGCCGCGGCGAGGGCATATGGCTGCCTGAAGCCAGGTAGGCATGTGCTGGACGACTTATATATATATATATATACATATATATATATACATATATATATATATATATATATATATATATATATATATATATATATATATATATATATACATATATATATATATATATATATATATATATATATATATATATATATATATATATATATTGACCTGACCTTGGGTTGACCCGAAATAACTCGGAGAATGCCATAAAATAATCATTCATCGTTAACATGGTTTCTATATCTGAATCCACGTAGGAGAATTAATGCAAAACATTGTGGTTGACTGGGTTTGAACTGCCTACCCTCCTTCGAAAGCGGATATAGTAATAGGATATCGATCCATTTAACAGCATTTCATACTAGAACAATATATGTGATTTATCCTGTTGCGCTCTAGTACTGCATTTTGAGTTAGTATCCAATTGAAAGAGAAGACAACAGCATGATTAGTTTATTGCCATCTAGTATAGAATGTTCAGCTGACATCCATTTGAAACAGAAGATAGCAGCAAATACCATGTTAATGATACATTTTAGCTGCAATTGCATCGGCAGCTTAGTGTGTAATAGCTCCCCATGAAGAGACGCAGCAAGTTGAAACAAAGCGGTTGATATATGTCATGCACCCTTCGTGTGTAAGGAAACTGTCGGAAGACAAAATGATTTATCACCAGCCGGTGCTGCTTAATAAGTCTAGGTATGAATTTGTCGGTTATGTCCATGCGGCTGCTGTTGTATTTCTATGCGCGGAGTTTTGTCACTTTTACTTATGCTCGACGAATATTGGTGGCTCATGATGTTTTGCATCTGTGATTCTATTTGTTCTTAAAGTTGGACTGATTTCATTTTTTTGGGTGCTAATATTACCCACTTTCCTTTCATGTTGCATTGTTCATCATCGTTCACTCGCCCCTCTTGCATTGCGCCCCATGACAGTTTTACTCCAGCGACTTTGTCTCCAACTGGCCTCAGTTGCAATGCATCTGCATGTATACAAACATAAATATGGATAATCTTGTGATACGCAGACAACTTCCCTTTGCGAATTTGTTTTTGCATTTACATCCGGAAATGTGGAGAGAGACGTGATGGGGGGGGGGATTTTCTTGGCTCATCCTTGAATTTCCCGTACGAACAGTTGATTCGTTTACGTGCATCCCATCTGGCCGACGGGCAATCCGGCTGCTATTTTGGAAGCATTTGAAGTATGCGTGGATGTGAAGTCAGAGAAGCAAACTGGAAAGATGGAAGCAACGCAATAATCATGAGTTGATTGCATCGTGTGTTAACGACCGAATAATGTGTTAGCCCTCGCAATGCGTGTGTGGATAAGCTTAACCACCATTGGTTTTTTAAAGGTAATTTTGTAACCGTTCGCGCTATCGCTGTTAAATTTGGCATACCTTCCGATACATGGTATCAAAACAACATTGCTTACTAGACTCTCAAAATACCAAAGACACGGGAGTTCAAAGTCAGGTCTTGTAGGAACTGGAAGTAAACGGGACTACATTGGGTGAGGATAGTGAGATGGTTGAGGAGCTGAGCAAGCAGTTCAAATCAGTGTTTACATTGGAAGATATGACCAATCTGCCGTCCGTACACCATAGTTCAAGGGACATGGGATCTGACAAATGATGTTGATTTCATTGATAGTGATGTTGTTTACAATCATATCAGGAAAATAAAGCCAAACAAGGCAGCAGGACCTGATGATATTTATGCTAGGGTGTTGCGGGAAACTGAAAAGGAACTGGCGTTTCCACTTAGTATACTATTTTGTAGATCAGTTTCACAAAATGAAATTCCAACCGATTGGAAAAGGGCAAATGTAGTTCCTATTTTCAAGAAAGGAAAAAGAGGGAGAGTTGAAAACTACAGGCCAGTAAGTCTCACATCCCTAGTCTGCAAGGTACTCGAATCAATTATCAAGGATAGAATAGTTAGTTATCTGGAAGGTAGCAGATTGATTCAAGATACTCAACATGGGTTTAGAAAAGGACGATCGTGTCTCACAAACCTCTTGGACTTTTTTAACTTCGCCACAGAACAATTTGATCAGGGAAATCAGGTTGATGTAGCATATCTTGACTTTAGTAAGGCCTTTGACAAGGTACCCCATAAACGGTTAATGATACAGCTTCAGTTCCATGGTATTGCAGGTAGCATCTTAAAATGGATAGAGTTGTGGCTTTCAGACAGACAGCAAAGAGTGATGCTAAATGGTACAAAGTCATCATGGCAAAATGTTCTTAGTGGAGTCCCCCAGGTGTCAGTACTGGGGCCACTACTGTTCATTATATTTGTAAATAACATTGAAAGTGGCCTAAGCAGTAAAGTTTTGAAATTTGCGGATGATTTGAAGGTCTTTAGGGCAATAACAGGTCAAGATGAGCATATCTCGCTGCAAAAAGACTTAGACGAACTTGTGAAGTGGTCCGAAGAATGGCAAATGAAATTTAATTTTGATAAGTGCAAAATCATGCATGTAGGTAAGCAGCATATGAAGGCTCCATACTTGATGGGTGGCCAAGTGCTATCAGTGACTCAACAGGAGAAGGATTTAGGTGTTATTCTAAACACAAAACTGGGGGCATCAGAACAGACCAAGGAAGCCAGGAAGAAGGCACTGAGAATGCTCGGGGCAATAAATAGGAATGTATCATACAGAAGTGAGGAAGTGATCAGGAAGCTTTACTGTGCATACGTCAGACCACATTTGGAATACTGCATCCAAGCTTGGTCTCCTAGCTATGCAAAAGATTGTTGGCTTTTAGAGAAAGAGTACAAAAGAGGGCTACAAAAATGGTTAATGGCCTAAGCAACCTGGCATATGAGGAAAGATTGAAGAAATTGAATATGTTTTCACTTAGATATAGAAGGCTGAAAGGAGATCTCATCGAGGTCTTTAAATTTGTCCATGGTCTGGAGAGGGGATACCTTGGGGAAATGTTTGAATTGAACAGAAAAGATGCAATTAGAGGTCATAAATTATAAATTAAAGTTAACCACAGCAGAACAAGGTTAAGGCAGACTTTCTTCACCAACATGGTGGTAGAACACTGGAACCAGCTGCCAGAAAACATTGTCATTAGCAGCACATTGAACATTTTTAAAAACAGCATAGACAATCAGTATAAGAATAGAGGGCTTGCTTTTCAGTATTACAGGGAGGGCTGATTGACAGATTTGGTGGGCAACTGGTTCAGTGTACAGAGTGCAACCAAGAAGGGCCCTTGTCGCTCATAGTTGCACTAATCTTTTAAGTCTTTATGTCTTTATTGTGTCAATACCGAATTTGGAGGGCATTGATGTATTTTTCATTGAAATCCATGCAAGGCACAGTCAAAAGTGAAACATGGGTGCATATGCACATGACCAGATACAATCCACACATACAAAATGGCCCTCAGGTGAGGTTCCCAGGTCAAATTTCTGGCTGAAGACAAACATGTATCGGTGGAAATAACGTTGCTGCCGACTAATATTTGTAAATCCGGAATATGTACGGTGACAAAGTATTTCCTTAAGCAGCGCGTTAGGCTTAAAATCAGTATCATTATCTGGTCAGGTCACTGCGACATGACCTGAAACGTTCCGAAGGTGCATGTATACCAGACGTTCTAAATGTTAAGATACAGATTTTGGAAGTACAAATGGCTAAACCAACGTAAATATGCATGTCGAGTTCACTTCGAGTGTGATTTGTGTAAAGTTCGCAATTGAAAAACATTAATCTTCGTGATATTTTAAACGTGAGAAGATTTGAATCATCTGATTTTGATCCCAATAATATATCCAAAGTGGGGTGGAAAACATTACAGAGATCTATCTAGATGTAACACTAAGACCATGAAGAGGCATGTAAATTGACAGCCAATCACTACGATAGTGGACAATTGCATCTCAGGCTTTCACAACATCCCGTGTATGTCAAAGGCTGGATTGTTCTCAGTTGTTCCTTCCAGTTTTTGTTTTGTTTCTCTAATGCATTCCCTGGCAGAATGCTTAGGATATCCTCAGCATCACTTAATGTCTTAGCTGAGATGCTGGTGCGTGGCGTGAGTTAAAGGCCAAGGTTGAATACCAGCAGCGCCCGCCGGGCTCTGTGATCAGGCAGGCCGCGATGGATTTCTCCCCGGGCGACACTGCTAAGCGAACAATCGGATGAAGCGTCACTTCCGAAATCCCCAGATGCGGGGCGCCAGCACATTCTCTGGCTGTAATTAGTCGTGCTAGTTCCCTAATTACTAATTACCGTAAGCTACAATTATTGGGAGCTTAAGTCTGAGACGTACCAGTGCTTTGTGAACGGGGGCGCCACAATGGCACGAGCTATTTATGAAGCGCAAGCGCTATAGATAGCGTTGGCACGCTTCAATGCAAGATGTATCCGAAATACGAGCACCTTGCCCTGTCGGTACTTGCAGTTGAACTGCAGCTATATTCACTGACAAAATCAAAGCTGCGGTGTAAACGACAGGACAACGAGAGTGCATGGTACTCAGTGAAGTGAAGCAACTTATAACGTGCACTGAAGGGACACTGTGATGTGCATCCGAGAGACTCCGTATATAGCGCACATCGGTGGGACTCCGTATATAGCGCACATCGGTGGGACTCCGTATATAGCGCACATCGGTGGGACTCCGTATATAGCGCACATCGGTGGGACTCCGCACATAGCGCACGGTGAAATAGCTTAGTCCACGGTGTGCAGTGGAAGGTGTCCGTTCATAGTGCGCAGTGCTGGGGCTTCCGTTGATGTCGTGTAGTGGAAGGTCTCCGTTCATAGTGCGCAGTGCTGGGGCTTCGGTTGATGTCGTGTAGTGGAGGGACTCCGTTCATAGTGCGCAGTGCTGGGGCTTCGGTTGATGTCGTGTAGTGGAGGGACTCCGTTCATAGTGCGCAGTGCTGGGGCTTCGGTTGTGAAGGGTCATAGTAGTGGAGGGACTCCGTTCATAGTGCGCAGTGCTGGGGCTTCGGTTGATGTCGTGTAGTGGAGGGACTCCGTTCATAGTGCGCAGTGCTGGGGCTTCGGTTGATGTCGTGTAGTGGAGGGACTCCGTTCATAGTGCGCAGTGCTGGGGCTTCGGTTGATGTGTAGTGGAGGGACTCCGTTCATAGTGCGCAGTGCTGGGGCTTCGGTTGATGTGTAGTGGAGGGACTCCGTTCATAGTGCGCAGTGCTGGGGCTTCGGTTGATGTGTAGTGGAGGGACTCCGTTCATAGTGCGCAGTGCTGGGGCTTCGGTTGATGTCGTGTAGTGGAGGGACTCCGTTCATAGTGCGCAGTGCTGGGGCTTCGGTTGATGTGTAGTGGAGGGACTCCGTTCATAGTGCGCAGTGCTGGGGCTTCGGTTGATGTGTAGTGGAGGGACTCCGTTCATAGTGCGCAGTGCTGGGGCTTCGGTTGATGTGTAGTGGAGGGACTCCGTTCATAGTGCGCAGTGCTGGGGCTTCGGTTGATGTGTAGTGGAGGGACTCCGTTCATAGTGCGCAGTGCTGGGGCTTCGGTTGATGTCGTGTAGTGGAGGGACTCCGTTCATAGTGCGCAGTGCTGGGGCTTCGGTTGATGTGTAGTGGAGGGACTCCGTTCATAGTGCGCAGTGCTGGGGCTTCGGTTGATGTGTAGTGGAGGGACTCCGTTCATAGTGCGCAGTGCTGGGGCTTCGGTTGATGTGTAGTGGAGGGACTCCGTTCATAGTGCGCAGTGCTGGGGCTTCGGTTGATGTGTAGTGGAGGGACTCCGTTCATAGTGCGCAGTGCTGGGGCTTCGGTTGATGTCGTGTAGTGGAGGGACTCCGTTCATAGTGCGCAGTGCTGGGGCTTCGGTTGATGTGTAGTGGAGGGACTCCGTTCATAGTGCGCAGTGCTGGGGCTTCGGTTGATGTGTAGTGGAGGGACTCCGTTCATAGTGCGCAGTGCTGGGGCTTCGGTTGATGTGTAGTGGAGGGACTCCGTTCATAGTGCGCAGTGCTGGGGCTTCGGTTGATGTCGTGTAGTGGAGGGACTCCGTCATAGTGCGCAGTGCTGGGGCTTCGGTTGATGTCGTGTAGTGGAGGGACTCCGTTCATAGTGCGCAGTGCTGGGGCTTCGGTTGATGTGTAGTGGAGGGACTCCGTTCATAGTGCGCAGTGCTGGGGCTTCGGTTGATGTCGTGTAGTGGAGGGACTCCGTTCATAGTGCGCAGTGCTGGGGCTTCGGTTGATGTGTGTAGTGGAGGGACTCCGTTCATAGTGCGCAGTGCTGGGGCTTCGGTTGATGTGGTAGTGGAGGGACTCCGTTCATAGTGCGCAGTGCTGGGGCTTCGGTTGATGTGTAGTGAGGACTCCGTTCATAGTGCGCAGTGCTGGGGCTTCGGTTGATGTGTAGTGGAGGGACTCCGTTCATAGTGCGCAGTGCTGGGGCTTCGGTTGATGTGTAGTGGAGGGACTCCGTTCATAGTGCGCAGTGCTGGGGCTTCGGTTGATGTGAGTGGAGGGACTCCGTTCATAGTGCGCAGTGCTGGGGCTTCGGTTGATGTGTAGTGGAGGGACCCGTTCATAGTGCGCAGTGCTGGGGCTTCGGTTGATGTGTAGTGGAGGGACTCCGTTCATAGTGCGCAGTGCTGGGGCTTCGGTTGATGTGTAGTGGAGGGACTCCGTTCATAGTGCGCAGTGCTGGGGCTTCGGTTGATGTGAGTGGAGGGACTCCGTTCATAGTGCGCAGTGCTGGGGCTTCGGTTGATGTGTAGTGGAGGGACTCCGTTCATAGTGCGCAGTGCTGGGGCTTCGGTTGATGTGTAGTGGAGGGACTCCGTTCATAGTGCGCAGTGCTGGGGCTTCGGTTGATGTCGTGTAGTGGAGGGACTCCGTTCATAGTGCGCAGTGCTGGGGCTTCGGTTGATGTGTAGTGGAGGGACTCCGTTCATAGTGCGCAGTGCTGGGGCTTCGGTTGATGTGTGTGTGAGGGACTCCGTTCATAGTGCGCAGTGCTGGGGCTTCGGTTGATGTGTAGTGGAGGGACTCCGTTCATAGTGCGCAGTGCTGGGGCTTCGGTTGATGTCGTGTAGTGGAGGGACTCCGTTCATAGTGCGCAGTGCTGGGGCTTCGGTTTATGTCGTGTAGTGGAGGGACTCCGTTCATAGTGCGCAGTGCTGGGGCTTCGGTTGATGTGGTAGTGGAGGGACTCCGTTCATAGTGCGCAGTGCTGGGGCTTCGGTTGATGTGTAGTGGAGGGACTCCGTTCATAGTGCGCAGTGCTGGGGCTTCGGTTGATGTTGTAGTGGAGGGACTCCGTTCATAGTGCGCAGTGCTGGGGCTTCGGTTGATGTGTAGTGGAGGGACTCCGTTCATAGTGCGCAACAGAGTGATTCCGTTTATGCTGCATAGTGAAAGAACGAAAGAACGAGGGCAGATGACACGGCCCTTTGCCCAGGGAAAGCATGAGGCCTATCAGGCAAACGATTGCGGTTTGTTGGAGCGGGGAGATGGTTGTAAGATGTAGCATGAGATAGTCAGATGTCATCGATTTTGACATCTTAAATCGATCAAGGGAGACCTAACAGAAACGACCATTTGTGGGAAATTTCGACCATGAGTCGATGCGGGATTGGCACTTGGGATATGATTAAGATGTTCAATCCTGCCTGACATCCTAAGCTTCCACGTATATCTTAAGCCTTACAGAGATTATAATAGGAACATCGCTGCTTTAGCAGTTTTCCCACGCCCTTCTTGCATATCAGTCGTATATTTGAAGCTGCTGCACCACCTCCCCTAACTATGCCGCTCTTTAGTTACGCTTAATTGGCTTAACCTGGATGGCATATATTCACCTTTGGTACATTTTTTTACGAAGTGAAAGGAATGAGTAGATCATTGAATATATCTGGATCATATTAAAATGCTAGAATCCTGAGTTATAAAAAACAGTATTTATCGCTGCTATTAATCTACTGTACCACATTATGCATTGACGTAGATAATACTGCATTAGGCATTATACACAAACACACAAGGACTTCGTACTCTGATTCCATGACAATTTTGTGTTCCTCGTGTCTCACATAACCAGCGTGGAAGACAAGGGATACAAAATAAGTGTTCGTATGTACCAACGTTTTCATAGTTACCTAGCAGAGCATAGCCACCTGACGTTTCCTGTCTCTTCTCATACACTCTTCATCTCATTAGTGTCAAACACGTCTCAGATTTCACTATGCCCAAAACGAAAACAGCCTGCGCAACCCATTACTTGCACACACCAACATCCAGTTGAGAGGGACCTGATGTCATGTAGCGCAGCGAGCATTCCTTTGTGCCCGTTCCCCGTAAATTCGCAATGAATGCACCTCGGTCGATATATTATGAAGTGCAGCATGACCTACACTATTACACGCGCAGGATTGATATGCTATGGAGATCTTGATGCGGGAGCAGATGTGACGGACAAACGGATAATTTTCGTGAACCTTTTGTGGGACGCATAATTGCTCCGGATATGTCGTGTCCCACGTATCAATTACAACCGGTTTGTAGGTAACGTAAATCACCGCGCCCTTAACCATGATAAAGTGTTCCGCATGTGCAGGGCTTTGAACGCCAAGCGGTGTCTGCACTACTGACATTTGGCTGTGACCCAGTGGCCGGACGCCGTGGGGCGCGAGGTCACGCTCTACTTCCGACCCCCGACTGCAGACGGCCGCTGTTGTCCGTACACGGCGGGGCTTTTGCGGGCGACGTTTTGCACGGGTCGTGATTCGTGCAGCACGGCACAGGTCGCATTGATCGCGCCCAGGTCGGTACGGTATGGCCGGCACAGAGGGAATGGTGTAGTCGCCGCCGGGGCTGGGCTGGTGCAGGTGTACCGCCGGAGCTGGGCTGGTGTAGGTGTACCGGCAGGGCTGGGCTGGTGTAGGTGTACCGGCAGGGCTGGGCTGGTGTAGGTGTACCGCCGGAGCTGGCGGAGACCGGCAGGCTGTTGGACCGGCAGGGCTGGGCGGCCCAGGCTGGGCTGGTGTAGGTGACCGCCGGAGCTGGGCTGGTGTAGGTGTACCGGCAGGGCTGGGCTGGTGTAGGTGTACCGGCAGGGCTGGGCTGGTGTAGGTGTACCGCCGGAGCTGGGCTGGTGTAGGTGTACCGCCGGAGCTGGGCTGGTGTAGGTGTACCGGCAGGGATGGGCTGGTGTAGGTGTACCACCGGAGCTGGGCTGGTGTAGGTGTACCGGCAGGGCTTGGCTGGTGTAGGTGTACCAGCAGGGCTGGGCTGGTGTAGGTGTACCGGCAGGGCTGGGCTGGTGTAGGTGTACCGCCGGAGCTGGGCTGGTGTAGGTGTACCGGCAGGGCTGGGCTGGTGTAGGTGTACCGCCGGAGCTGGGCTGGTGTAGGTGTACCGGCAGGGCTGGGCTGGTGTAGGTGTACCGCCGGAGCTGGGCTGGTGTAGGTGTACCGGCAGGGCTGGGCTGGTGTAGGTGTACCGCCGGAGCTGGGCTGGTGTAGGTGTACCGGCAGGGCTGGGCTGGTGTAGGTGTACCGGCAGGGCTGGGCTGGTGTAGGTGTACCGGCAGGGCTGGGCTGGTGTAGGTGTACCGCCGGAGCTGGGCTGGTGTAGGTGTACCGGCAGGGCTGGGCTGGTGTAGGTGTACCAGCAGGGCTGGGCTGGTGTAGGTGTACCGGCAGGGCTGGGCTGGTGTAGGTGTACCGGCAGGAGCTGGGCTGGTGTAGGTGTACCGGCAGGGCTGGGCTGGTGTAGGTGTACCGCCGGAGCTGGGCTGGTGTAGGTGTACCGCCGGAGCTGGGCTGGTGTAGGTGTACCGGCAGGGCTGGGCTGGTGTAGGTGTACCGGCAGGGCTGGGCTGGTGTAGGTGTACCGGCAGGAGCTGGGCTGGTGTAGGTGTACCGCCGGAGCTGGGCTGGTGTAGGTGTACCGGCAGGGCTTGGCTGGTGTAGGTGTACCAGCAGGGCTGGGCTGGTGTAGGTGTACCGGCGGGGCTGGGCTGGTGTAGGTGTACCGGCAGGGCTGGGCTGGTGTAGGTGTACCGCCGGAGCTGGGCTGGTGTAGGTGTACCGGCAGGGCTGGGCTGGTGTAGGTGTACCAGCAGGGCTGGGCTGGTGTAGGTGTACCGGCAGGGCTGGGCTGGTGTAGGTGTACCGCCGGAGCTGGGCTGGTGTAGGTGTACCGGCAGGGCTGGGCTGGTGTAGGTGTACCGCCGGAGCTGAGCTGGTGTAGGTGTACCGCCGGAGCTGGGCTGGTGTAGGTGTACCGGCAGGGCTGGGCTGGTGTAGGTGTACCGCCGGAGCTGGGCTGGTGTAGGTGTACCGGCAGGGCTGGGCTGGTGTACCGGCAGGGCTGGGCTGGTGTAGGTGTACCGCCGGAGCTGGGCTGGTGTAGGTGTACCGGCAGGGCTGGGCTGGTGTAGGTGTACCACCGGAGCTGGGCTGGTGCTGGTGTACCGGCAGGGCTGGGCTGGTGTAGGTGTACCACCGGAGCTGGGCTGGTGTAGGTGTACCGGCAGGGCTGGGCTGGTGTAGGTGTACCAGCAGAGCTGGGCTGGTGTAGGTGTACCGGCAGGGCTGGGCTGGTGTAGGTGTACCACCGGAGCTGGGCTGGTGTAGGTGTACCGGCAGGGCTGGGCTGGTGTAGGTGTACCACCGGAGCTGGGCTGGTGTAGGTGTACCAGCAGGGCTGGGCTGGTGTAGGTGTACCAGCAGGGCTGGGCTGGTGTAGGTGTACCGCCGGAGCTGGGCTGGTGTAGGTGTACCAGCAGGGCTGGGCTGGTGTAGGTGTACCGGCAGGGCTGGGCTGGTGTAGGTGTACCGGCAGGGCTGGGCTGGTGTAGATGTACCGGCAGGGCTGGGCTGGTGTAGGTGTACCAGCAGGGCTGGGCTGGTGTAGGTGTACCGCCGGAGCTGGGCTGGTGTAGGTGTACCGGCAGGGCTGGGCTGGTGTAGGTGTACCAGCAGAGCTGGGCTGGTGTAGGTGTACCGGCATGGCTGGGCTGGTGAAGGTGTACCGGCAGGGCTGGGCTGGTGTAGGTGTACCGGCAGGGCTGGGCTGGTGTAGATGTACCGGCAGGGCTGGGCTGGTGTAGGTGTACCAGCAGGGCTGGGCTGGTGTAGGTGTACCGCCGGAGCTGGGCTGGTGTAGGTGTACCGGCAGGGCTGGGCTGGTGTAGGTGTACCAGCAGAGCTGGGCTGGTGTAGGTGTACCGGCAGGGCTGGGCTGGTGTAGGTGTACCGGCAGGGCTGGGCTGGTGTAGGTGTACCGCCGGAGCTGGGCTGGTGTAGGTGTACCGGCAGGGCTGGGCTGGTGTAGGTGTACCAGCAGGGCTGGGCTGGTGTAGGTGTACCGGCAGGGCTGGGCTGGTGTAGGTGTACCGGCAGGGCTGGGCTGGTGTAGGTGTACCGGCAGGGCTGGGCTGGTGTAGGTGTACCGGCAGGGCTGGGCTGGTGTAGGTGTACCGGCAGGGCTGGGCTGGTGTAGATGTACCGGCAGGGCTGGGCTGGTGTAGGTGTACCAGCAGAGCTGTGCTAATGTGTTGCGCTTTTAAAATTATTTCCGTGCGTGTCCTTCCAAGTATTACATGTTGCATCTGGAAATAATGTTAGGTGCTATTTTTAAAACACAGAAATCCATGATGTGGGAAAGCGCGTTTCACGCATTCCAAGTTGAGAGAGAGAGATAGAGAGAGAGAGAGAGAGAGAGAGAGAGAGAGAGAGAGAGAGAGAGAGAGAGAGAGAAGAGAGAGAGAGAGAGAGAGAGAAGAAGAGGAGAGAGAGAGAGAGAGAGAGAGAGAGAGAGAGAGAGAGAGAGAGATAGAGAGAGAGAGAGAGAGAGGGAGAGAGGGAGAGAGAGAGAGAGAGAGAAAGCGTCAACTTACAAGCAGCTGGCATCCGATGAGGAAATTGGGCAACTGTGCCAGGCAAGGGTCTTTTGTGACTTTCTGAAAACTCCTGGAAGTTTGTTTCCATATGTTAATGAGCTTAGGACTTTTGTCTGGATCTGCCCAGAGGAATTACGTTTCATGCAGTGTTGAACTAGCTTCCGCTCCTCCCACAAAATCACGCACGCACAGACCAATCATATTGTACTGCTGGCGGTACACCAGTATCACACCGACCCGACGGTGACATGGGATGAAGTACGTCTGTATTGGTGCTACCTTGAGAACCGAGAACGAAGCTAGCTAAAACGTTTTGAACGACTACACAGTAACAGTAGCAGCCGTCACTGCGACACGGGGAAGGACCCCAGCAGCAATGCCCCGGGATACATAAAGGCACGGCAGCAGCAGCTGTCTCTGCGATGCAGAGAGACACAACAGCAGCTGTCACTGCGACACAGGGAGACATGGCAGCAACATTTGTCCCTGCGACACAGGGAGGCACGACTGCAGGATTTGTCCCCGCGACACAGGGTGACACGATAACAACATTTGTCCCTGCGACACAAGGAGACAGGACTGCACCATTTGTCCCTGCGATACAGGAAGACACGACGGCAGCGGGTGTTCCTGTGACACAGGGAGATAAAACAGCAGCAGCTGTCCCTGCGACACAGGTAGATACGGCAGCAGCAGGTGTTTCTGCGACACAGGAAGACATGACAGCAGCAGCTGTCCCTGCGACACATGGAGACACGACAGCAGCAGCTGGCGTAGATGACTGCTGAGTCATGCCCTGCCCCGGACAGTGCTGCATTGCACGGTATAGCCGATATTCACAAACGTTTCTCGGTATCGCCGATATTGCATGCATTCTGACGAGCCTAGATGACACATGTGATGGAGTTCACGAGGGTACAACCGACGCAATTTCACCGACACCAACACAGTAGCGCCTACATACTCGCCACCAGGGCGGGGTTCCCAATTATGGCTTTGCTAGCGGGAAGGAGCGCGACAAACCTCAAAAAGTCCCTCGAACACTCGCTTTGAAATATTTCGGTTGCGTCAGTTGCTTTCATGTACGTTTGGCCGGTTCTTACATGCTACTCCGTGTGTCTCACCCACCGTCTCCGCCTGTCACGCGAGGTGCCTGTCTCGGCGGCCTCGTCCCGCAGTCTTGATTGGTCGGCACACCGCTTGACGTCTTCGACGCTGACCGACCACTTCCGGCGCCGGGCCCGTTCGCCGACGCTATATTGACCGAAGTAGTCCGCCATGCATTCATGCAGCAGGACATCGGGGCCGACCCTATTTGCGCACTAAGACACTGGGTCTGGCCCCTTCCACGTACCCAGACGTCGATGCCAACGATCCGATCCGTCCCAAATCCGAGTAAATGCCGCCCCACTCGTGGCCAGCCCACCCGTGGGGTTCGAGTTGTGAGTTCGAGTTCGAGATTGGAGTTCAAACCCAGGTTACGGCTAGGATCCACGCGTATACTTCGAAGTCTGGCTGTCGAGTGAGGCGCCAATTGAAGTCCTTAGATTATGCCCCCGAATCTGAAATCTGACTGGTCAGTGCCAAGACAGACTCGGAGTATTCGTTGAACTGTCGCATATTATCCCGATTGAATTCTCAGTTGAATTACGAGATAGGAGTTCGGGGTCGTGTTTTCAAATCTAGATCAAAAGTATTACTCGGAGTCGGATGTCCCAGACCAAATCAGAGTTCGGTCTAGAACTTCAAATAATGCAGGATGTTAATATTCCTGTATTCATGAGCCTGTTTGGCTACCAATTTCAACCCCATTTTCCTGAATCATACTTTTGAGGCTGAGGTTGTCCTTAGGTTCCAGGCCGCGCGCTCTGACGTACGCATTGGATTCTGGATTCTCAATTCTAGACCCCCAGTTAAGCTTTCTAAACCGACCTTGGGCCAGCACCTAATTTGGGATTGAAAATCTCCGGTCTGGCTTCCAATTCAAAATATCCAGTCTCATTGATAAGTCGGTCCACTGACACTAAAGCTAAAATCGCACACCTTTGCAGCAAACCGTTCATGGCGACGCCCATGCATGATAGCAACATACGTTGCAATGTGCTGTAATGCAAACAATGACATTCAGGCTGTTTAAGACTGAGTTGGGACGTGCTTCAAGTCCGCTTCGGCCGCTGGCTGTCGTGTCGACGTTTCGTGCCCAGCGGTGGCGTCGCCGTCTGTTCAACGGGAGGTATCGCCCGCCCAGTTTTGCCAGATACTGCGAGGTTTATCTTTGTGTCATCGAGAGTACAGTGTACGATGGCCTGGAGGGAAATGTGTTTTGTTGTCGTGACTGGCTGACTGTGTCGTGCTGCATTTCGCGTGGCAGACTACGTGGGAGGACGTGGCGAGCCGCATGACGAATAAGTCAGATGCTAGCCAGTCTTGTTCTATTGTGCATACGTTATGAATAACAACAGTGATGAACAACAGCATTGTGTTTCGAAGAAAATATATTGATAATGAAGATATGTTCTACGTATAGACTAATCAGCCGACTATATACAGCTATATACAACCAGAATGTACTTTTATGCTGTCAATCATCCATCCATGGCACATTGCTCATCTTTGTGATAGTCGCCTGTATCACCTGTTAAATGCAGCACAAAAGGATTCATTAAATAATACAATTGTTGGTTCACTACAATCATCTGAACAACACTGTCGCTAGCTGATTTGGCCATCATTAAAAGAGTTCCTGTGCTTTTCCTAGTTTTGTTTGGGTGAGTGGCCCAATGAAATATTGTCATGGTGGTTGATTAAAATCCGACTGCCATTATGAGAAAACGGACTTCCGAATTATCTACAGTCCCAATGGAAAGAGGAGAAACACAACTGGAATCACGAGAACCATGCTTACCCATACCCTTATAGGTCCAGGAAGGGATTAGCACTTGGATCAGCACACCTAGGCTACACCTGTGTAGCCTAGGTGTGTGTGGGAGGGGGGTGGGGTAGTGATGCATCGTCCTGACGAGGCCAGCGGCAGCCGTTGCCTACTCCAATTATTTGACCTGAAAGGTCAGCTGCCAACTTACTGGGGACGGTCATCCGGGGTTTTAGTCGGCAAAGCTGCGGGCGGTGGTGAAACGCTACGCTGCATCGTTGCTTTCTTGTTGAACCTCGCTTGCGATCAGCATAGCGGACCTGGAACGATGTTGACCATACACCCATAGCAAAAGGAGCTGCACTACCCGCGTGCGTTATTCTTGGTGCGTTTTATGTTTCAGCTCTTTCTCAGCACGCCTGACCACCGGCTGTGTACTGTCAGGTGTTTCCACGTTCCTTAAGCCGTTAGCATTTCACACGACGCCCTCTGTTAGTGAATGAATCGGCAAGATGGGTTTTTAGGATGACTCTGTTTGGTGGGAGAGCTCTCAAGCTAAACAGCGAGTTCTCAGGATGCTTCTTAACTAGTCAGTGAACTTTCACGATGTCTGGTTGCTGGTGAGTTGGGTTTCATTATACATCTCATCCGGTAGCTGTGCTCTTTTACTATGCATGTGCACGTGACTATTGACTGTCGGTCCTTTGGACGTCACGTGAGCCTGAACCGTCGGTTGGGAGGATGTCATGTGACTACCGACTGTGGGCTCTCACGGTGCTACTTGACCATGTCTTCAGGATGTATCCTGGCTGGCTGAACGGCTACCGAACATTGTGGAGAAGTACCGGGTGCCGTGGGACGACTTCAATCACCTGGACTACCTGTGGGCCATCGACGCTGACAAATACGTGTACAACCACCTCATCGACAACATGAAGAAATACTGACTACCGAGCCGGCTTCCGATCACATTCTGAGCGCTCTCGTCCGCAGCTGCCCCTGCCGACGGCGTGTGGGGCTGCTCTGGGTGTCGGCGTGTCCTGATCAGCTGCCTTCACAGTTGGTGATGTACTACTGACTTAGAGTCTCCTGGCTTCACAGTTGGTGACGTACTACTGGCTTAGAGCCTCATACCAAACATGCTATACACAAATTCTTGAAACTGCTTTCATGGCGTTTGCTTCAACACTAAGATTGGCAGCGTGAAATCAGGTAAGTGCCAGCTTCCGACCACTCTGGTTTTCCGGCTACTCTCATCTACTGGCTACTCTTGTCTTCCAGCTACTCTCGTCTGCTGGCTACTCTCGCCTGCCGGCTATTCTCGCCTGTTGGCTACTCTCGCCCGTCGGCTACTCTCATCTACGAATACCAAAAATGGAACTCTTCGTCTTTCATTTCCGACCTAGCCCGCGCGACTTGTCGCTCTGATGCAGGCTTCTACAGTAGTGTACCTTAGTTGTAACTACATCTGGCGCACTAATCCGTGCGCTGGTTCAGGAGGCCAGCAGCGTTCACGGCGGGAATATGCTGGCTCCTTTGGCTGCCCCTTGAAAGACTTGTAGGAGCTGGAGAGGTGGTGGATTTTATAGCACGCGTTGCTGATTAATGTTGACGAGCTCATTTACATTAAGCCCCTTGAAACGACCAGTTGTCATACGAATGTCAAATCGTTAATGTTATAAATTGTTAAAATAACTTACGAGTTGTTATGCTAATATATAGCAGCATACTTTTTAAAACAAACGTATTAAAAGTGTCGCCATAAATGGGCCAATCATGGTGACCAATTATGTTAATAGATTTGTGTAACTCTGCTGTGGCTAGAATTGTCATCACGATATAGTCACCGTAAATAAGAGCTGATCTGGGAAATATTCCATACAGTTCCAATACGCCACTCAAGTAGGACACACGGAAACATATGAAAGGCAGCGCTAACTCGGGAAGCGATCTGTCATCTTGGTCCATTTTCAGTGAGTTCAGCTATTTTCTGCCTGTCGGATTTGAACGAGATGGTTGAAGAATTACGAAGGCTGAACTGGGAAGCAATTCAGATATTTCCAATGGAAAAGTCGCAGTGGCTTGTGCATTGCCTTGTGCACTTGCATACACTTTGGCTTGCACTTCGAAATCGCGTACATGATCAGCGTTTTAATGAGAAAGGCAGAGCACTAGATGTGCGTGAACAGTAAATAAAATGGCATCAACCGTTACATCACAAATGAGGTTACAACACCGGTGACCCTGCAATCACGTAGTAGGCGTTACATTTCAACCTTGAAGCGCGACGTTCTCAACATCACATAAAATACGCCAGTCTCACGGATAATGCATAATGCAAGACTTCACAAGACAGGCAAAAGTGAGGGCGAGATACCATGGACAACGAATGAATGACTAAGGAGCTACGTAATGAAAGCAAGGGCAGACATCTGAACCAGTCAAAATGTTTTCCTTTTTCTCACATCTGTCGCAAGCCAGCATTGGGACAACTGTTTTATGATCCACATTAAGTATTGTTTTCCCGAACAATTGAATTAGCATTGAATTAGCGTTTTCCCTAGCATTGAATAACCTATTTCTTTTACCCGCTATGTATAACTGTGTTGCCTGCATTTGCCAGCAGCAGTAGTGCAGAAAGGGGGAGAAGTTAATGGGCCCAGGCTCCCTTTCCCATTGGGTTATCTGTGACGTTCGAGAAAATCGCAAGTTCGTGCGATTTTTTGCACAAAAAATCTGACACAAGTGGCCCCTGTGCGATCCATCCGAGAAAAAGACGCCCTGGTTGCATACTTGGCAACCACTTGAAAATGATAAATTTCCTCATCAGGTTTGACAGATTTTCCTCACCATGTCTGAGCACCCAGAATTTTCGCTGATTCAAAGGTTGTCTGAACTGTGACCGAAATGCCACAGCCACTGCTGCGTTCATTTATCTCATTACCGTGACGCAAACGAAATCAGTGCAGCTTCTTTGGCCGCCGCAACTGCAGGACGGAGCGCGACTCACCCTAATTAAGCCGACAGTCACCATAGCTTCAGCTCTGGTCCCCGGGCACGGACGCCGGACGAATGAGCATCAGTCGTGGAGCGGGTGTGGATCGGGTGTGGAGCGGGTGTGGAGCGGGTGTGGAGCTGGTGTGGAGTGGGTGTGGATCGGGTGTGGAGCGGGTGTGGAGCGGGTGCGGAGCTGGTGTGGAACGGGTGTTGAGCTGGTGTGGAGTGGGTGTGGAGCGGGTGTGGAGCGGCTGTGGAGCGGGTGCGGAGCGGGTGTGGAGCGGGCGTGGAGCGGGCGTGGAGCGGGTGTGGAGCGGGCGTGGAGCGGGCGTGGAGCGGGCGTGGAGCGGGCGTGGAGCGGGCGTGGAGCGGGCGTGGAGCGGGCGTGGAGCGGGCGTGGAGCGGGCGTGGAGCGGGCGTGGAGCGGGCGTGGAGCGGGCGTGGAGCGGGTGTGGAGCGGGTGCGGAGCTGGTGTGGGATGGGTGTGGAGCGGGTGTGGAGCGGGTGTGGAGCGGGCGTGGAGCGGGTGTGGAGCGGGTGTGGAGCGGGCGTGGAGCGGGTGTGGAGCGGGTGTGGAGCGGGCGTGGAGCGGGTGTGGAGCGGGTGTGGAGCGGGTGTGGAGCGGGTGTGGAGCGGGCGTGGAGCGGGCGTGGAGCGGGCGTGGAGCGGGCGTGGAGCGGGCGTGGAGCGGGCGTGGAGCGGGCGTGGAGCGGGCGTGGAGCGGGCGTGGAGCGGGCGTGGAGCGGGCGTGGAGCGGGCGTGGAGCGGGCGTGGAGCGGATTTGGAGAAGGCTTGGATCAGTCGTGGAGTGTGTGGAGGAGGTATTGAGGAGATGTGGAGCGGGTGTAGAGCGGCGTGAAATACTGTGAAAATGAAGCTGACCGCAATCGAAGTTGCAGCCAGACAGGGACGAGCAGAGCGAAGCGTGTGGATGGGTGCCGGGGGGATACGGGGCGGGTGCGGAGCTGGCGTGGGCAAACGTGCACAGTTAATGGGACATAAATGGAGCAGAAATGTGGTAAATGTGCGAGCACGAGCAGTGATCAGAGATGTCTAAGAACAGCTTTGAAATCACAAGTCGATCTTGGCCCGAGGCAGCGCGACTAATTCCGCCGGAATGGCGACATCCCGTGGCCATTAAACACGAGCCACTAAACTTGTTTGCGTTACACATCATTTAATCACGCCGCCGGGTGTGCAAATACGGCGCCGAAAAGTTAATGTAGGCCTTCCTGGCGGACCATTACTGTCGGCGGGGCGTGTCATGACCTCAGAGAGCCAACGCCGACCCTGCCATTCAGAGCATCTCAAGAGGCCGACTGAGCATAAACTAAATCACGCGCCGTCCGGGACGGCAAGCCGGACAGACCATCGTGTCGTGCCTGCCCCTCGCCATCGCCGGCCGTTGAGCGGCGCCGCCGACCGGACGGCCGGAAGTTCCCTGCGACGCACGGCCAAGGTGAGACAACTGTCAGAAATCGCACACCATACCACATCTCACCGCAGCTCCAATATGGCCGACGGCCGACAAGGCTCGCCGCAGCGCCGCCAGTCCTTGGTGGGCAGCCGGGCGGCTGACGGTAGAGGTGCCAACCTTTCCATGCCGACCCTGAGCAAAAGGGACCAGCGCCATGTGGTAAACCCTCACCCAAAGGGACCAGCGTCATATGGTAGACCCTCAGGCAGAAGAGCCGGCCCCATGATCGATAGGCCCTCAAGTAAAGGGACCAGCGCCATATGGTGGACCCTTAGGCAGAGGAACCGACCCCATGCCCAACAGACCCTGAGGTAAATAGACCAGCGCCACGTGGTGGACCCTCAGGCAGAGAACCCGGCCCCATGCCCTCGGGTGAAGGGGCCAGCAGCATTCGACTGGCTGTCAGGGACGTGGTGTCGGCTCTGCTCACCGGAGCCCTGACGGCGCAGTTACCGGCGGACGGCCGTACCCGCGGCGATAATGGCGCCCACTGTTAGCGACTGCCCATTCAGGCGTGCCCTACTAAAGTGGCATGAGGCGCTGCCGGGCGCGGTCCAGTGCATGCCTAACTGGACACTAAATCAAGATGGCCGCGATCTGCAGCGCGCCATTAATTCCGCCATTAAGCAGGGCGCGCTGTCGCAGTGCAGATCTTGCCTGCCGGTAGTGCACCGCGTCCGCACCACCACTGCCACCCGGCAGAAGAGGCGCAGGCGAGACCGGCGCGTGCCACTGCCACGGCACGAGACGTTCACGGACTGGCCGCTCGTGCTTGTCACCGACCGAAACGGAGTGGAAAATTAAGAGTCTATGAACTCATCAAGCCGAAATTAAAGAGCACGTCGGATAAGGAGTGGACGTAGATGCACTGAGGCTGAAAAAAATGTGTGGCTGTCACAGATAGGCAAACGTGTCGCATGAATGTAGCCTGTGAGTGAGTATGATTGTCCGTTTATGTGGTTAAATTATGGGCCCAGGTAATACCCAGACCCTCCTAAGTGAGTCAGGGACACCTCCATAATCTTCCGTTTGATCGATTGTCCTCGTTTTGTTTTTATTTGAGTATAAGAATAATTTAGCTTCCTTAAGTACAGCCCGTGGCAGATGAGGAAGACACAGGAATTCATGCAGCAGCAGTGCTTGAACCACTGTGTTTATAACACCATTTGTTGACTTGAAATTTGGAAAGAATCATAGGGATAGGAATCAGTGTTAAATTATTCGTGAAATAGGGTGGAATGTACCACTTATTGAACACTCGATCGACATCCTTCTCCAAGAAGTATCGACATCCTGCTCCTTGATGGATGCTTATGAAGTCGCTCATCAATCTAACAGTGTGTCTCCTTTCTAACAGTATCTCGCTCATCAGTAGCATGCCCATGCTCTTGATAAGGTATGGCAATACACGAATCTTCCGTAACGCGAAATTCAAGAAAATGATTGTCTTTAATGTGATGTGGCATGCATTTCCAGCTTGTAGCATAGGATTATTATCCATGTCCCGAATGTAGCTCTTCCTAAATTATGAATCTGAAGATAGATAATAAAGGTGCTGTCATAGGTACCTACACCATTGGCTCAAGTATGAGTCTGAAAGACATTAAAAACCTTTTATATGTCACTAATTGCATGACAAATTTCGACATCTTATTGTGCTCGTTTCGAATTCTCACACCTAACGAAAAACCATTATTTTAACCCTGATGTGTATGCATCTGTCAATTTATAGATATTTTAAGCCGTGTTAGCAGACACACTTTGGAAATCGTTGGGTGTCCGACAAAATATTCGTAAATGGGCTTATTTATTTAACGTGCAAATGTCTTCTGCAAGTACGAATTATGGCGATGTGGCTTACAGGGAGAATTAAGCCAGTGTGGAAAAATAGCATGCTAGGTCCCATTTTAATAGGGTCTTTCTCTTATTGTTGAACCACACCAATCCATACATTTATGCCAAAGGTTTTATGTAAGCACCTGAATCCACTGACACATAAGAAGTAGCCGTATTTTCATCCAAAGGGACAACGTTGTCCCGATAGCTCAGTTGGATAGAGTGACCTGAACCCTTAATTCGAATTATAGTAATGCCACAGTGTTCGCCAGAAGCTATTTATGTATCTGTCATCCGAAAATGTCATGTGGTTGTCGACTTAAAACCGACAGCCGGCAGAATAGACCTGTTACTCGCTGACTCCCAGACTTTAACCTTCTTGACCCGATCTGGAGGATCAACAGTAAAAGGTAGACGAGATCTATTTACACCACTAAGCAGAAGGACGGCGCTACTCGTCAGTGAAGGCCACGTTTCTGTGCGTGGCCTCGAAGAAAGATTGGCGTGGAGACAAATTCCCCGCGGCAGAAATAGGGGTATGGTCTGCAGGCGGTTCGTTGGTCTGCGGGCATATTATTATACTTGGCAGATGTGCTAAGAACACCTTCAGTGGAAATGGCCCACAGCAAACTATAAAAAACACGCTTCTGAGATAAGTGGATCATATGTGAACGGGGACGACCGGCAGCAACCGCAGGAAGAGTTGGCTGGCTGTGGCGGAGTGTATCAAATTTGATTGTAAGCAAGCGCTTATTAGTCAACTAATTAACTGATCAGAATCAGTTGGATCAACTCACAGCCAATCGCCCACAAAACCTAATGCGAGCTACCAGACGAACGAGCTGGTCCCGGCTGCAGTCCTCGGACCTCAGCCAGAGCCCACGGGACCGATCGGAAGCCACCGACAGCCGGCATCATCCCGACAGTCCGGTGGCAGCCGGCAACATCCCGACAGTCCGGTGGCAGCCGGCATCATCCCGGCAATCCGGCCGCCAGCGGGTGGCAGCCGGCATCATCCCGGCAATCCGGCCGCCAGCGGACGACCGAGGCCAGTGGCAGCCGGCAGCATCCCGACAATCCGGCCGCCAGCGGGTGGCAGCCGGCAGCATCCCGACAGTCCTGTGGCAGCCGGCAGCATCCCGACAATCCGGCCGCCAGCGGGTGGCAGCCGGCAGCATCCAGACAGTCCGGCAGTCGCCAGCTGACTACTAAGGCCAGTGGCAGCCGGCAGCCGTGTGTGAAGCCGCAGCGGCGGCGGTCCGTGCTTCGCCTGGAATTAGACAGCGGTTCCATCGACCATCAAAGCGGCCAGCGTCCCAGTGCGACGCGCAGTTGACGGATCATTCGCTGGTAAGCGCGCCATTGAAGGGCGGACCATTACTGCGCAGACCATTGACTGATCTGACGCTGGCGGTGCCGGTTGGTGGCTTTGGGAAATTCTCCCTGACCAGCTTTAATCTTCTCGGGCAGGCGAATGTCCGTGTTCTAAAATTTGGAGCCCACAATGTGCTTCCACAATGACACACTTCCTTCCAACAGGGCTTCCAGGGCCCCCACACTTCGGAAACCAAACGCAATACTTGTCTAATACAGAGTGGCAGAATGGAGCACATAGGGTTTGGAAAAGGTCGGACTGGACTGGTGAACATTTGGTGACTACACCAGAGGAGGTGGCACAACACTTTGTAGCTACGCGTCATGGGCAGGGTAGGACTGAACCGGTGAACAGTTGGTGAATACACTAGATGAGATAGGACTACATTGTGCAGGCCCGCGTCTTGAGCAAGGTCGGACTGGGCCGGCGAATATTTGATGACTGCACCAGAGGAGTTGGGACTGCACTACGTGTGTACACGTCGTGGGCAAGGTCGGACTGGACCGGCGAACGTTTGGGGATTACACTAGAGGAGATCGAACTACACTAAGTAAGTACACGTCGTGGGCAGGGTCGATTGCCACATCGAGGGTATGGAGGAATGAAGCAAACAAGAAATATTCAGATCACAATGGGTATTCATGAAAAGAATGGTGCAAAATGCATGCCGTATCTCCCTCTCAATTTCTCCTATGGCGGAGTCCCAGATTGGCCGATGAAGCATCGACGGGCAGAGCATTGATGGAATCAGCGTTGACAGACATGTCTCGAGAGAGGTGACGAAAGGTGTTGACGGGTGAGGAAGGAATAAATGTGGGAGGGAGGAGGATGAGCTGGCAAGTATACCTTTGACAAAGCCAGCTATTGATATATCTCCAACGGATTGAACATGGATGGCCACAGCGTTGTTACACTCGGCATTGGCGAATCAAGCATTGGCGGATGCACCATAAACGGATATCATGAATGGAAGACTTGGCGAGTAGATCCTTGAGAGGAGTTGTTGACGGACCGATCATTGACAAACTGTATACTGACATAGCTGTGACGGGCAGAGCGTTGATGGAAAGCATTTAAGTGGTGCGGGGGATGCTTGACGCCGCGAAGCAGGAGCACTGACCGGAATCGACATTTATTGATATTCGATCTCACTCGTACACCTGTATCTCGCTATATATACATGGATGCATTGATGTGGACAAACTAGTGTCACGTCACACCATGACCTCTGGTTCGTTCAAGTGGTACCTCCGTGATCATATTACGTGCAGATAGATCCCATTGCAATATGCACGTGCGATTTTGCTGTCAGCGATGTTTCTCTTGTGTCCTGATAATCATATGTGTTGATCAGTCGACCAATGGATAAGTTATGCTGCTTATTAGGAAGTCACACTTTGCATATTCAAAGGTTTGTTTGGAGATTAGTATTCCAGGTAATATGATTCGAAGTGAACGTCATACTACTCATTTTATTTTCAACTCATTTCCAGCAATAACGTTCGGAGGAATGTTCCATTTCCAACAAACCATCTTCCTGAGATTGAATTCGAACACAGCATTATCGAAGTTAGCTCGGGAAAAATGCTAGGACAAAATAATAGCCTGATCCAAAAAGGCCGGAGAAGTTCTAGCGGTCGCTGAGTGCGCGCCAGAGAAAACACACCGACCGAACTAGCTCGTCGCAGGACAAAAAAACAAAATCATCGTCGTGCTCTTCGTCGATGTCATCCGAAGGTGACATGCAGTTAGTTAGTTTGCCTTTTCTTCTTTTCTTTGCTGGTCTCGACAATGGCGCGTAAGATTTGATGGGTCACTCCACACTTTTGTTACACAGATCATATGATATCAAAGCCTGGTTTTTATCAATTGGGACGGGAGCTGTCAGGATAGGACAGGATTCAGTGCTAGGGACTTCATTTATGACACTAATGAAAGGGATTCGATTCTTTGAGATCTCGGGCATTAAGAACTCCGACGATACGAGGTTGTCAACTAAGGGGATCTCATATACACCACGCATACACACACACACACATACACACACACACACACACAATATATATATATATATATATATATATATATATATATATATATATTTATATATTTACTTATATATATGTTTGCATATATATTACATTAAGATATCCGATGGCACGAAAATATCAGACTAAGAGGGTGATAGAAGCTAGGGCTGTCCTGACCGAATGATAGGCCAGAATAATTGTAAGTCAATGTATCAGCATGCCGAACTCCGCAGAGTGCTTGGGAATGGGGCAGAAAGGGAGGGGGAGGGAACTTGGACCAGATCAGAGCTCCGTCACTAGCATTATGAGGTCAGCTTCCTCACAATATTTAAACACCACGAGCCTCTCGTGCAATCGATGTCGATATTAGCACACATGCAGTAAAATAACCACAAACGATTCGCTGCTGATCTGATTCGAACCAACCTCCTTGAATGAGACGCGATAGCTAAAAGATATAGCTAGAGGATCTGAAAATGTCTTACATCTTACGATGCGCTATTGAAGCTTGTACACAGAGAAAACACGCTGCTCCACGCCAGTAGCTACGCCAGTTGTGTGATAAACTAGTGCAAGTGGGAGGGTTCTTCAATCGCGCGAATAAAAATGCAAACCAATTATAAATCAACTCCCCACCGGCACAAATGCTGCCTTAACATTTTTTAATCCATGCATGGTTGCACAGGATGGCAACAAATGCAGCCGTTTGGTGGAACAGGACCGTGAGGTGCCAGCAGCGTGCCTAGTTATGTGACTAATGCGACCCGAAGTGTGGCCCAGGTGCAGCGTGTCTGAAAGTCATAGGGGGAGGCTTCGTAGAATTATTGATGTTGCCAGCATCTGACTGAAACGCACTCCTTTCACGCAACGACGCATGGCTAATGCTCAATTTTAAGAATTATTCTTATTACATTGCTATGATGAAGCATACGTTAGTCTCCAACCACAACAAAGGTCTGGTGTATTTGGCAGCACTCGGTCCATTCTTTCAAACTAGCTTGATGTCCTCTGTAAATTCGCGGAGCGAGTAACAGTGTCTGGTGATTGTTGGAATGACAATCAAAAGATGGGTGTTACATGGCAACACCAATATCCTGATTGGTGTTGTACCAACAATGCCAAAAGTATATGGACGTCCACTCCTGCTAAAAGCTGCATTGGCGGAAGAGTTTTTGTTGGTCATGAGACGGAAGATGTGCCAAACTGATGGTGAACGGTTCGGGTGTTACCTTAAGAACGCATTTGCGGGGATCAAAATGACTCCTCCGCCGCATTGCGACGATTAATGCTGAGGATGTATCTTAATTCGTGCTTTATTCTCCATTTCAGCCACCAAAATGGAACGTTTGTGTGGAAGTAGAAGTGGACACCAAAGTGGACGTATGCTCATGAACATCAAGCAGCAACTCGTCATTTCGGTAATTTGATAATCAGATTTATGCAAGAGGAAAACCCGAAAAAAGTCCACACGTGTTAGCCTACCAAGGAACGCACCGACGTAGGGCAGCGAACAAGGGTAATTAGGTCAGTGAGCAACGGCAAGTAGGTCAAGTTCACAAATATTGGGTTAGCGAGCAGAGGCGAATTTAGTTCGTGGTTTATAGCACTGCCACAATGTGAGCACAGGCATGCTAATTGGCAATGCGATGTAGAGCACAGATGCGGCAATTGTCAATGCACCACAGACAGTAGCTGAACATCGACGTCATGCTGTGGCCCACAATGGCTTGTGCCACCTGGACATTAAGTCTTCAAAGGCACACGGAAGCACTACTCATGCACGCCGCGATGCATATAGCGACCACACAGGTGTAATTTCACCACGTAAATGAAACCCCCGTGAGTTCCTATCGTCGTGCAGCAAGCGCTCTTAAGCACTACGATCGCCATTCCACTGCAATACGGCACGGTGTTGAAGCCGGGAAGTACGCGCAAAGACAAATTATTATATAGCTGTGCAGTTCTAATTAGGTCCTGTCCCCGAATGTACTCGGCGAAGTTTGGCGAATGGATTTTGGTGTAGGCACTGGCCACACATTACCCTGGGGACGTGACCCCATCACAGCAGACCGCGAGCGTTGCTTCAGCTGCTGCTTGTGGGAATGTGGTGCACATTAGTGCAATATGCTATGCAAGTTTTATAAATATGTCAAAGAATAACTGAACAAAAACATGGCTCACTAGCATATTCGAATGGTAAATATGGCTGTTACAATACTAGCTTTTAGGAAGCACTTGTGTTTGTCCACAAACACAAAGATAATATGGCGCGATTTCGAAGCATTGGTTGAATTTCCAGGGGGCACTTAGTTGGGTTTTCTCAAGTGAGTTGGTTCGTTGGCATGTACAGCATCCGGAAACCGGGCAACACTTCCCGCGAGCTGTCACGATTGGAAAGAAGAACATCATGTGGTCGTAAAATTCTTTGGATGGGCACATTTTGTCCCTGTTTAGATAAGCCACAACCACAGAGCATAGATTTGCCGGAGTGGATGCTGTTTGGAAATCCCAGAGGAAGGAGCGTCGGTCCACTTGTACCGCCGCCTACGACAGGAACAGCTCCAGATAGTCACGTGCAGTTCACGGCTCCTGACCGACGTTGTCCGACCGACGGAAATCTGCGTACGAGACGAAAAATGACGAATGCGAACTGAGCGATATGATAGGAGTTTCGCTTCTAACCGATAATGTTATGTTCTGCATATATGCCACGGAAGGTTTGAGCCTTTCAGACACTGGCCGCTCGCGGAGTGGGAGCGAGGGCAGCCCTTCCTATGCTGCTCCGTATGGAGGAAGGCCGCTCGCGGAGTGGGAGCGAGGGCAGCCCTTCCTATGCTGCTCCGTATGGAGGAAGGCCGCTCGCGGAGTGGGAGCGAGGGCAGCCCTTCCTATGCTGCTCCGTATGGAGGAAGGCCGCTCGCGGAGTGGGAGCGAGGGCAGCCCTTCCTATGCTGCTCCGTATGGAGGAAGGCCGCTCGCGGAGTGGGAGCGAGGGCAGCCCTTCCTATGCTGCTCCGTATGGAGGAAGGCCGCTCGCGGAGTGGGAGCGAGGGCAGCCCTTCCTATGCTGCTCCGTATGGAGAAGGCCGCTGGGAGGGAGGGCAACCCTTCCTATGCTGCTCGTATGGAGGAAGGCCGCGGGAGTGGGAGCAGGGCAGCCCTTCCTATGCTGCCCGTATGGAGGAAGGCCGCTCGCGGAGGGGAGCAGGGCAGCCCTTCCTATGCTGCTCCGTATGGAGGAAGGCCGCTCGCGGAGTGTGAGCGAGGGCAGCCCTTCCTATGCTGCTCCGTATGGAGGAAGGCCGCTCGCGGAGTGGGAGCGAGGGCAGCCCTTCCTATGCTGCTCCGTATGGAGGAAGGCCGCTCGCGGAGTGGGAGCGAGGCCAGCCCTTCCTATGCTGCTCCGTATGGAGGAAGGCTTTTGTATGTTGCACTCCTCACATTGTTAAGGGATTTCCCGCAATGGATGGAAAATTCCATAGAGCGGTGTGGCGAACGTCACACTAACTTTTGGGAGATTCAAGCATGGTATCTCAAGCATTCAAGCACCGTATCTCCGCAAAAAAAATATCCCAAAGTAGGCCATACAGTGTCTTTTAGGTCATTGATCTGGGACGTGTTGGAAAACGTACATAATATTCATATATATCGGGATGTATATGATAAATAACACGGCCGAATTCAAATGTAACGCCAAAACGTCCTTCAACATCAACTTGCCAGACGACGTTGGTCAATATATGACATGCAAGATCACCTATGCAGTTGACTTTGAATGCCCTTCAAAAGCTAAAGCATTGAAATTAACGTGACATCATCTAGAAATAGTACGGGGTGCCATTATTTTTTCACATAAGTGACACTGAATGTGCATGCGATGGTTCGTTACTACCACTAGTGAGGGTATTACACATTTGGGATTACACTCAGTGGCCTGACCAGATTTGAAGCTTGGCATACGCATTCATCGCATAGTGCCCTATCACATATCTTCCGGGTATTTGGGTTAACCGAATTAGTATGAATATTGAAAAGAACAGTAAGTTAATAGGTTGACCTTGCCTAGTGATCTGACCTCAGGTTGCTCCGCCCATCTTTTTGCCACTTACCTATTCATTCCTGTAATATTGGTCTGCATACCATAAGTGCCCTATTTTTGTAGCCAAGAGTTTCACTACTCATTTGTGTATGGTACACAGAATGTAGCCCCAATCAACACAGCGATGTCCGACTGATGCTAGAAAAGGCATCACGGGGACAATATGTCCTCCTGGGGGGGGGGGGCAACATTTGTCCCCCTGGCGGTGCTATGGTTGATGCACCCTCCATTTATTCAATTTTAGAAAGTATGTCGCCTACAAATCTTATTCATCCATGAACCCCACATCAATGACAACGCATGAAAACCGCCGACCCCTTCGCAAAGCAGTGTCGTAGCTCGCAGCACATCATGCGCACGGGCAGAGACAGCCGCGTGCCGCAGAGGCCCAGTGAGGCGGGCCACACGCGCGAGACCCCGCCAAGTGTCGGCGGGCCGACGGCCCGGCAGCCCTCTCGGCTAGTCGGCCACTGTAACCGATCGCGGAGACAGCCGTGATCACATAATTCACGGCCGGGCACGAGCGTGGGCAGGCCGGGCGGCGCGGCCGGGCCGACCGACCGTGCCGACTGGACGGCCGACAAATAGCCTCTCCAGTCGGACGGCACGTCCCTCCGGCTGCCCCGCCTGCCGACTGATGTCCGCTCTGGGCCTGGCGTGCAGAGCCAGCCACTCTGTGTCGCAGTATCACAGCTGACGTGTACGTCGGGTCTATTTTTGTATATCGTTGCATCAGTTCGATCCAGACCTGAACAGCCGTCGTTCGTGTCAGCTACTCAGCTACTTTATTACATCGTGTCAGTGAGCATGACGACCCATATTGGGATCAAATAGGCCTACTCTTATGCTGTGAAGCTATAAAAAGGTGCTGAGGTGTACTGGATATGTTTCCGATGCAGGTTTCTACGCCATCAACAGCATATGAACAACAGTAGGGCAATCATGGTGAGTGATTACCAAGCCATGAAAATTGCCTTTGACCGAGATACGTACCGTTATGCTGCTTCCCTCACAGCCGTGCGTGTTTGCGTGGTGACAATGGGTATTTCATAGCGTGCTAGCGCCTCAAGATGAGCCAAAAATAGCCTCAGGCTAAAAGTTTCAATGTACGAAGAGCTGTCGGTACACGACTTCAAGCACGCTATCTATCTATTCTTAGTGGCTATGCATGTATGCATATATAGGAACATATGAATATATGCATACATAAATATACATATATATATATATATATATATATATATATATATATATATATATATATATGTACACATTTGCACATGTACACATCTGCACATACATATACACATATACATATACATATATATATATATATATATATATATATATATATATATATATATATATATATATGTAAATAGCTAGATAGATAGACATATATGCAAATGCAAAGCACTTCAGTGGAGCACATTGCGGATCACTGGCTTAGTCGTGATGAATAGAATATTGACTTTTATGAATAGCTCAGAACATTGTGGCAACTTTGTTCAACAGACTCAAGCCTGCGCGAAATCTGAAGCGACAGCATTTGGGACAACATGTCGAAGTACTGTAACTTGGCATGTCAGGAACCAATTTTTAGCTTAGGCACCATTAAGAATTGGAAGGTAAGTGGACAACAAACCAGGTAAATGTGCTACAATCCTTCCCATAAATTATACTCGTCAGAATATGCGCCACAGCTGATCCGATACTCCATGACCAAATTTGGGAATTCAACATGGACTTCGCCATGGCGCGAAGCATCAACAAACCAGGAGCCTTTTGCGTATGTTGTTGAAGAAGCAAATGAAGCCAATCGAAGACCCCAAAAATGGCTCAAGCGCAAAAAGTGAGGAAAACAGCTCCTCAGGTGACCCGGAGGGCTTCCTTTCCACACAACTGAAGTCTGCGAACGACTCCTCGTGGATAAATTTTGTCTCACTGACGGTATGCCTAAGAGCTATAACTGACCATTATGTCAAGGAGGGGCATGTTGACGAAAACCTTAGCAAACACTGCAATCCTTTCAGTGTTTGTGTAGCGTGGGATATTTATCATATTTAATAACATGCTAAGGTATAAGACCTATAATAAGATATATCATTTTCGAATTATATCCTTGTGGAGAGGTCACGTATTCACGCCTATCGATTTTTATAAATGCTCTCCTACCGTTTTTGAACAAGATACATCCTCAGACAGATGTCTAGTTCGGGCCGCATATGGTATGTGTCCATTATGCCCAGATAACGCCGGGTCATCTGGAGAACCTAGGGTGCACTTTGTAGCACGCACGGAATGTCCGTCGTGCGTGCCACGGTGATGGTTAACCCATGTCGACTTGTCAACTGCCAGTGCCTAAAGAATGAAGGGCAGGGAAGTTATTTATCAAAAACCAATGACAATAACTACAAATAAGAATTATTGTTAAGCATTTTGATTTCAAAGCATATTTATATGTCCCTAATTAAATAAGGGAATTATATATATATATACATATATGTATATATACGTATATATACATATATATACACATATGTATGTGCATATATATATATATATATATATATATATATATATATATATATATAAAATGCGTTGGCAGTGCACACTGAATCGTATGGCTCATGAGTCTGATACCACTGTGTCAGATCTTTATCGCTTCAAGTTTCTGTCAGTCTATTTAAGTCAAGAGTCGAATCATGCTTTGTGAGCTCTGGGTCTGAATTGAATCGAATCAAATAATTTTGACCTGCTCTGGATCATGAGTCGAATCAGATCTCAAGATCTATGAGTCACATGTGTGTTGACTCAGAAAATTTAAGTCGAGCACAAGTCTGCTTTCATGGAACGGCATACACTGAATGCTATGTCGTGAAATATCAGTATTGCATTGGCAGAACGAAATATATAAGCATTTCCATCAGCGAAAGTCTGCTGCACTCTAATGATATATCGAGCAATATTTGCCGCTTCCCTTAGGAAGAGTTTGGTACTCCTCCAAATTCAGGGAGTGAATACCAACACTGGGTGATCACTAGAAGAAAATTCAACATATCAGTGTTGCATGACAACAGTGATGTTTTGGATTACTCCCCTCCCCCACACACCACCCATCACGGGATCGGAGGATCATCCAGCCAAATGGAATTTGTCCTGTAGGACAATCTTAAAGGCTTTTTGGTTGTTTTATATATTCCTCTTGGCACTTTGGCCCATAACTATGTGCATCGTAACGATAAATCGAGGTTGAGAAATTGACTTCAAACACCACGTAACCTAGCACGACGTTGCCCTGGACTCTGCCTACAAACACATCTAGCTGCTAGCTGTTGATGATCTGCACTTTGGCAAATGCTGAGTCACCCTCATTGCTGTTTTATTCATGAATCGATTACCACCCTTGTGCGTGCCGGCGTAACTTCCGGCTACCGTCTTTGAGAAAAAATAAACACCGCTGACGTCCGCCTTGGTGTAGACTAACTGCCGCAGCAGTGCGCCGGCTCAGTTCGCACGACCATGCGCCGTTAATCCAACTCAGGAGCAGCGATCATTCAATTGAGAATCTGCTGAACTTTGGTAAATAAGCTGCAGGTAAATGATTTCGGAAATAACGGTTCAGGTAACGTTGTAGATATTCTATGCATTGTAAGAATATTTCATGTTCGTTAATGACATGCAACTATGAAAGACCATTTCATTTCCTGACGATTTGCCGTGCCAAGTAATGTCGGTCTTATCAAAATGTTTATGTAGAGTAATATTTTGCGATGACGGTTCTTCGTAGCATCAATGTCGGAGACAATAAGGTCAGTTTAATGCTTCATGTCACAGTAAACACCTGTGTTGCTGCTGCACCACAGCACGTTAATCCAGCTCAGTTCATGCAGCCGGACGCCGCCAAGTCGTCAGCTAGTTGTCTTTGTCCTTCGGCGACCGAGACAGAGGCGACAAGTCATGACCACATGCCCAATACCAACCTCAGTTGTGATTGGTGACGGCTGGGGCCGAAACAGAACACGAATCACTCAGAAGCGATTTAAATGTATGTCCAAAGCGTGGCCATATTTTGGCGAAAACCATTAAAAAACGGAAGCACTCAGTCACCAGCATGGCATGCGTGCAGCGCCGCAACCACACCGAAGCCGATCAAACCGAAGTAAACATGACACTGCATCACATGATTCCAGTGCATCAGTCTGGGTTTGAGCTGGTCTACTTGCATATGGGTGTTGATCGTTTGGGGTGTGTCGGAGAATGGCGTTGTCGGACGGTAATAATGTACGCTGCTGGCAGTGGAGTCCAATCACTTTACTGTTGATAGGGACGGATAAGACAGATCACTTTCCTTGGAATGGGGGGGGGTGTCAGAGTAGATCACGGCCATGTAGCTGGAAGTGGCAAGTTGTTGAGATGGAATGGGAAAGTGAATGGACTGTGCGAATGCACACAGTCTTATACACGATGCTAATTTATATCAGATCTTCAGAAGTGAAAAAAGTGTCCAGCCTGTCACTTAAAGAATATCTAACACCACCAGGCTGTCACATGTTGATAGCTCACATTAAGACCCGTATGCATGTGTGTGAGCGCGAAATATCGACCATGCAGCTGAAATGGAACAAAGAAGAACGCTTTAGTCTATAGATGATCTCCAATTTGTTCAATTATATACGATCTTCAATTATTAATTAATATCTGAAATTACAACACACCCTAGAATCTAATCTTGCTTCTATGGTGCGTGTCCATCAATACCCATCTATGGTGCGTATTATTGTGGTTTAATGTGCTTACAACATATTGTGCACACATTTAGCAAAGCAAAACCACAGGTTAGGTTAGCTTTTATTGTGGAAATATACCCAAGTTATGTCAGACAAAAATAACATTTTTCTTTGGAAAAAGATAAGGCCCGGTTAAGTTTCTTAACATGTTTATTATTTAACACACAAATTGCGCCTATATTGAAGGAACAATTTAAATGGAGGTAGGGTAAGCTAGGTCAGGCTATTTTAGGTATCAAACAATTGTAGAACGTTATTTTGCTTCCCAACCAAAAATACGAATTTCTGAGGGGAATCAGTGGTCACATCATCCTAATCATGCTAATAAACATGACATAACAAAACGCTGTACTCCAAATTCAATGGTAGTGTGTGGTAGTGAGGATACAGGATGCCATGGGGATTTGTGTGCCCCCCCCCGTCTCCATGATAGAAATCTGGCGCTACTCTGACCGGGAAAAGGTGCTCCTCTGGGGAAGTTCGAGTTAACCTCCCTCGCTGCACGGATTTTTTTTCGGTAGAGCCGCTCCTTCAGTACGCTCGAGTGAACCTATCCCCTCCCCCAGTAAGAAATCGGTGGACCGATCCAGACGAGTGCCCCCTGAAATGAATTCCTGAAGTAAAACGTCCCTAAGAATGTGCATTGGAATTCCTGAAGTAAAACTTCAGGAATTTCAAGTGTTCTTGATGAAATCAGGAATACTTGAATACGTTACGTTGATACGTTTCAATGAAAGAATCTCAGAGATGAGATACTTTCAATTACCTACAGACCTATCACTGGCGGATCCAGAAAGGGAGCAGCTGACGGTATGCGCACCGTCCCACACCCACTGCCACGTGGAACATAAGTTCATATCTTACCATGGGACTCTGTGGAGTGCCCCGACAATATTTGTCCCTTATTTCCTCCTGGTGCCCGGTCAATTGGGTGTGTAAGGATTGAAGGGAGCGCAGCCTCATTGGAGTGTCGCCGAAAAGTGGAGGGACGAGCCCTATTCCCTCCTACAACACCGTGCTCCTACACTCAGAGTCGTCGCATTAGGAGGATTCTCCCCCTGTCGCCGGCCAGGTGGAACGGTCCTATCTATCACGGGCAGGCTTTCTGTGGACAAGAAGTGAGGTGCACATATTTTTGCTGGCCCGAAATATAACAGCAATCCGAATATTTTATGTTTGAAGGTTCTGGTCGAGGGGTGGCGAATTCGTAGCCTCAATCGACAGCCAATCCTCCAATAGTGAACAGGCGACGACGACTCTGTGCAGGACCTTCCCATGCTCAATCTCTCAGGAGTCCCTCCTTTCGACGTCTTGGTGATGCTCCGGGAGTCGCGATGTTCCGACTTCCTGGCATATTTTTAGGCAACCGTCCCGAGCCTCCCTCTGGACGCTTCCAACAAATGTCAAGCGCATGGACTGTGAGCAGGTGGAGATTGGTTGCGGCAGCCACCAAATTGTACCCTCCCTCTTCCTCGGACTGGAGCATCCACTCATATACACCTGCTGCTGGCCTATATTTGAGTGAGCATCAGAAACATCATTAGATGTATTGACGATTATTTCAAGTTAACGTTCTTTTCCCTTCTCCAAAATCAGGATTTCCGTAGTGTGCCCAATCATCAGCTGACGCTATTTTGTTCTTCACGGGGCGATTAGCGCTCGCCTGCCTTCGCCTCGCCTGCCTAAAAAGGCCTTTGCATTGATCGGTTAGATTGAACTTTGCATCGTGATAATTACCGAGGCATCCTCCTCGGGAAGGACAGGATACTGAAAAAAAATCAAATCAAAAGCAAACCGGACCAAATATGTCAAAAACGGTTGCATGATAGCTGCACACCAGATAAAATAGCCCTGGCGCAGTCCTACTAACCACACGAGTGCGTGCAATCGAAGTTTTTTCTGGATGGGATTTTTGCTGCGAACAATATATGAGCGATCCTGGTACGGTCCACCAACCGCGTCAGCACGTGCAAATCATCCGCTGTAACACCTCCGCATTTCTTCAACTAAACAGATTAAAGGAGGAAGAACGCGTCCTGTACAGATGATCGCCACAAGTCAGATGTGAACAACCGCGCCCATTGGCCTTCGACTCACCCATCGACAAGGTTGGCGGAGAAGCAACGTCTCTCCAACCTCTAGTGATTCGTGACGACAAATCGGAGAGATCAAGCTTGCGACGCTCACTCCCGACCGTCTGCGTCATACTTAGCAGGCCTTTACTAGAATTATTTCTGGGATGGTGGTTTAGGACAGGTCATGACATTTCTCGAAGGAAAGAGAAGCGTGAATGGGGCATATACTTTCTCGGAGAATCAGATTGCAGCGCGAATTAAACCGCACAGATGCCATCGGGTCCGGCGGAATAAGATCACACCAAGTTAGATGTGCGATTGGGCTTCAATTCGCAGTAAGCCAGCTTCAAAGCCACCTCAGTCCATAACATGTATCCAGCATAACTGTTGGTCAATATGCACGACGCAGCCAGCATCTCCAACCAGACCTAAGCAAAGTAAACAGACACAAATGTTGTCGTTATATGCTTTGGTCCTACTGCAGAGCTATTGCCCATAATAAACATGTGGGTCGTTCGATTGTCATGCCGAAAAACTGCTCCAGTGGTCGACTTTTTCCTCGGACTATAGTTTTGCTTCCTGCATGGCATGTGAGGCTGTATATGATACTATTTAACACGCGCCCTGGAGGGCCTCTGAAAATTACGCCCACTGGAGGGGGCGGAATCCGCCCCCTAAGATCTCGGCTCCCATTAAGGCTAGAACAACGAAATTCGCAGGGTGAATGGGCACGATAGTTAACTCCATTGTGTACAAATTTTGTGACCTTAGGTCAACATCGTCAAGGTCAAATGAGGTCAAAATAGCAAATTTTATGGTTTTGGGTGGCTTGGCTTGTCATTGTTATGGATAGCTGCGATTGTGTTTAAATGCTCTAAAATTGGCAGGAATGCTATTTTGGACATTACTAATGATGCAATACATATGCCAGATCCCCCAATTGACCTCAGGTCACATATATAGGAACACTTTATCAGGTCATTACCTCTCCAATTACCGGAACCGGGCTGCCCACCTGACTGCTCCGTTGGGCGGCTCGGCACAATCGGCTTCGCAAAGAAAGGAGTGAAATACATGAATAAAGTAGTGAAACGCTTAGAAACGCTTAGAAACGCTTAGGCACACAATGACAAATAGTAAATTTCCGGATATTTAGGGAGTAACATGCAAAGTGATATCAATCGCATGACAGTCATTTCCATTTATGACAAAATTCCTGTTGACCAAGTTTGGTTCCATTAGCCTGTCATGATGGCCTCGGCGATCTAACATGACTTTTAAATTACATAGCATAACAATATGCATCAAACAAGTCGTTAGTGTTGTCAAGAACACTTTCCTTTTACCAATGTACGGGAAGCGCATCAGCGCCCATATTTGTGGTCTGGCACTGAATTTTTTTTTTACTTTACCGACCCCTAACTCGAAAAATATTCGGTATATTTTCGTTTGTCGTACTTGAAACAACGTGCCATTCATTTCTAAGCAGGTACACAAATAATGGAGTATATCGGCCGGCAAAATCGGGAGTTTCTACGAAAACCGGAGGGGTGGGCGGATTTCGTCCCATCCCTCCAGGGCGCGTGTTAATATACTGTATGCTATATTAAAACGTAATGTTGCACGTTTTGTAGAACGTGACTACATTACCAATGTACAAACACACACACTCACACACACACACACACACACACACACACACACACACACACACACACACACACAACATAATATATATATATATATATATATATATATATATATATATATATATATATATATATATATATATATATATATATTAAAAAATATATATATATATATATATATATATATATATATATATATATATATATATATATATATATATATATATATATATGTTTACGTTCCCATATGCATATATGTGTGCATGCATGTATACATGCATGGAATACGTGTTACACAATGCAATTGATCACGACGGCATGCAATTGACCAAGGTCATGAAGTGCCTGTCATGTTAAATTTCCCAAAATATACATCAAGTGTGACCCATGAACTATATGATGGCAAACATCGTTCTCGCCAGCGCTGTCCCACGGCACCACACGCGACACCACACTGTGTCGCCAGCACTGTCCCACGGCACCACACGCGACACCACACTGTGTCGCCAGCACTGTCCCACGGCACCACACGCGACACCACACTGTGTCGCCAGCGCTGTCCCACGGCACCACACGCGACACCACACTGTGTCGCCAGCACTGTCCCACGGCACCACACGCGACACCACACTGTGTCGCCAGCACCCTGTGTAAGACTGTCCCACGGCACCACACGCGACACCACACTCCGCCTGTCCCACGGCACCACACGCGACACCACACTGTGTCGCAGCACTGTCCCACGGCACCACACGCGACACCACACTGTGTCGCCACACACGCGGCACCACACGCGACACCACACTGTGTCGCCAGCGCTTCCCACGGCACCACACGCGACACCACACTGTGTCGCAGCACTGTCCCACGGCACCACACGCGACACCACACTGTGTCGCCAGCACTGTCCCACGGCACCACACGCGACACCACACTGTGTCGCCAGCACTGTCCCACGGCACCACACGCGACACCACACTGTGTCGCCAGCACTGTCCCACGGCACCACACGCGACACCACACTGTGTCGCCAGCACTGCCCCACGGCACCACACGCGACACCACACTGTGTCGCCAGCGCTGTCCCACGGCACCACACGCGGCACCACACTGTGTCCGTGGTGTGCAGGAAGGACCGTAGCAGGACTGTTAAGCTGGAAGTTCTCTCTGGCCGTGCACAGCGCGTCCAATGTGTGCCAGTGTGGACTCCATACTGTGCCAGTGTGGACTCCATATTGTGCCAGTGTGGACGCGGCGTGTCGACGGGGAGGCGAGTGGCTGCTACTGCCGCAGCTCACCAGCCGACATCAATGATTGTCCCTTATCGATGGTAATGTTCGGAAGCGGGTGAACTATGGGGCAGTTTGGCAGCACGCCCAAGCTAACATTGGGCATAAAAGGCGAGGCTGAAACCCCAGTACAGTTCGTCGACGATTTCGGAAGGCACGCACGTGGTTTTGCGGTCGTAGGGACAAGGAAAAAATGGCGACTGGTGTTTGGAATCTGTAAGTGCACACGAATAAAGTGAATAGCTATCAATAAAACGGGAAAACAAAGTGGTGGCTGTATATTAGCCAATGTTGGTGATTTTCGTGTTCGTGCTTTCGTGATATTCGAGTAGTGTATTAATTTAATCAGAAGGTTGAGGGAGCCAGGCTAGCCTAGTTGGAGACATTCTTCGGTATTCTCAGATCTCTGAAAACCCCTGATTGTCCACTGATGGCCTACCCGTACACAAAGCAGACAGCCACTTATACGATCCGTAATGGGGCGTGGCGATGAGCGCTAACTAGAATCACCGGAACGATCAACAGGCGGCCTCCTGTGCCATCTATGTCTGTTCATCGTAAGGCAATGGGGAAAAATGTCTCGTGCAAATGCATCCTTGTAACTGACATGTCATCTGGTAAATCTGACTATCAGTAACATATCTTTAAGTGTTTGGTTTCAACCCGTGGGAATATATAAGCCGATTTTCATTCGCCGACATTTCACAACTTATACATGTTATATTCAAAATAAGGCGATGAAACCGCCCAGGGAGCAATGTGAATGTAACTGTTAACACGATCAACATATTAGAGAGCTGCATCTACATGCCACAGATACGGTCAGACATAGGTTTTGGCAAACATCACTATACTGGTATCGTCACGCATGGGCTCGGTCAGACATCACTACACTGGTACCATTGCGTATAGGTTCGGGCGGGCATCACTATACTGGAGCAATCACATAGATATTCGGGCGGGCATCACTATCACATACCCTGGCACCGTCACGGGTAGGTTCGGGCGGACATCACTACCCTGGCACCGTCACGGGTAGGTTCTGGCGGACATCACTACCCTGGCACCGTCACGGGCAGGTTCGGGCGGACATCACTACCCTGGCACGTCACGGGTAGGTTCGGCGGAACACTACCCTGGCACCGTCACGGGTAGGTTCGGGCGGACATCACTACCCTGGCACCGTCACGGGTAGGTTCGGGCGGACATCACTACCCTGGCACCGTCACGGGTAGGTTCGGGCGGACACCACTACCCTGGCACCGTCACGGGTAGGTTCTGGCGGACATCACTACCCTGGCACCGTCACGGGTAGGTTCGGGCGGACATCACTACCCTGGCACCGTCACGGGCAGGTTCGGGCGGACATCACTACCCTGGCACCGTCACGGGTAGGTTCGGGCGGACATCACTACCCTGGCACCGTCACGGGTAGGTTTGGGCGGACATCACTACCCTGGCATCGTCACGGGTAGGTTCGGGCGGACATCACTACCCTGGCACCGTCACGGGTAGGTTCGGGCGGACATCACTACCCTGGCATCGTCACGGGTAGGTTTGGGTGGACATCACTACCCTGGCACCGTCACGGGTAGGTTCGGGCGGACATCACTACCCTGCCACCATCACGGGTAGGTTCTGGCGGACATCACTACCCTGCCACCGTCACGGGTAGGTTTGGGCGGACATCACTACCCTGGCACCGTCACGGGTAGGTTCGGGCGGACATCACTACCCTGCCACCGTCACGGATAGGTTCGGGCGGACATCACTACCCTGGCACCGTCACGAGTAGGTTCGGGCGGACATCACTACCCTGGCACCGTCACGGGCAGGTTCGGGCGGACATCACTACCCTGGCACCATCACGGGTAGGTTCGGGCGGACATCACTACCCTGGCAACGTCACGGGTAGGTTCGGGCGGACATCACTACCCTGGCACCGTCACGGGCAGGTTCTGGCGGACATCACTACCCTGGCACCGTCACGGGTAGGTTCGGGCGGACATCACTACCCTGGCACCGTCACGAGTAGGTTCGGGCGGACATCACTACCCTGGCACCGTCACGGGTAGGTTCGGGCGGACATCACTAATGGGTTTCGCCACAAATTGAGTTTGTGGGATGCAATTCCACTCAGTCTGTATCTGAATAGCTACAAGCTCATCTTTTGCGCGGGGAGAAATTGAATTCAAGGAAGTACTTCCCAGTTCGGAAACGAAGCGAGTAGTGACAGTGTTGGTGCGATGAGTGGAACCGTAGAGCCAGCAGCCGATGACTTGTACCTATATGCACATATCTGTCAAATTATGCCGCAACAAACATCATGCAAAAAACTGCTCCGACACGGGGAAATTGTTAAAGGGGAACATTAATAGCCCGCGAGAGTAACAGGCGCACCCCTGAATTTTCATGGAGATGAGTGGATTTATGAAGCATATCACAGCGAGCCCCACCCATTACTGCAGACAGCACTGACAACTTGGCTCACTTCTTCTCGCATCCTCCACCCACCAATGGCGACTTCACATACAGACGCAGCCATTCCAACGACACCAACCAATGTGAAGAATTGTAGATGGATTATTGCCTTCGAGAAGCTATCTGTGCCTTCGGAACTTGTGGAATGTTTGGACTGTGCCAGCTCGTCGCTGAATACCATTTGGAGACAGACGGAAGCCGAGGTCGGGCAGACTGCGCTGCTTCCGATGGATCGCTCACTTCCGAGCTTTCGCAGCCTGACTAGGGACTCGGGAGATGCACGCAAGCACTCCCAGAACCCCTGTCCAGATACTATGACTGCATGATAAAAAGGTGACAGACAGGGAATGCTCTCAGCTTGGTGACACTGTGCCTGCGCATCATATCACACAAATAAGCACCATCGGAATGGACTTTGGTATCCGCTAGCTTCGACACAGCTTCTCTGCGCCTGATAACCCTGGTCGGAGTATCGAATAGCATGCTCGCCATGCATTGCTTCCATCAAGCAGACCGCCTGTCCTACAGACCACCATCAAGCAGACCGTCTGTCCTACAGACCATCATCAAGCAGACCGCCTGTCCTACAGACCATCATCAAGCAGACCGCCTGTCCTACAGACCATCATCAAGGAGACCGCCTGTCTTACAGACCATTATCAAGCAGACCGCCTGTCCTACAGACCACCATCAAGCAGACTGACTGCCCCCCCCCGCCCTCACCGCTACGCCGATCACATTTGTGTTCAGTCGAAGGCAGTGGTGGCGGGCGGCTGGACCCGTCCGACTGGCGCGAGCAGACGACCACCGTATCTCCCGGCCACTCTGTCTTGGGCGACGTGGCTTCCTGTCTACCAGATAGCACACCGCATTGTTATTCAGGCGCGGTTTTGCGTCCGAAGGCACAAAATGCATCCAGGCAATCACCGTCACTGCGAAGTTTCCGATGCTTGCATGACTGGGTTCGCTTGTGCTTCAGTGGAATTGTGTGGGTTTTAGAGAAAACGTGACAAATGCGCTATCAAAGTAGCAAGTAGATGGCTATGGGGAGGATGATGTATTACTTGCGGAAGCGTGATATTCAACGCCATGATGGTCCCACCACGCTTCAGTGTACTTGGCTGCTCTTTACGGTATTTTGGCATATAGTAGAATGCATTTGTGTTCGAGCTCAAGGTCGTGGGATCACATCTGAGAATGGCACCGGAGCGCTGGAGACTGTCAGACCCACTTCCGTATTGCGAGTTATGCATTTGTGACTAATCTGCACGGCGGCCGACTTGGCACCGACACGGAGCATGTTCCGTCCGGCGGCCGCGGTCCGTCCGGCGTGGTGTCACTCTCACCAGACGCGCCGGCGCCGGCAGCCGACACTTTCCGTGTCCATCGTCGTCACCGATAAGCCGATCGGCGGCGGCGGCGGCGGCGGCGGCGGCGGGCGCGGGTCGCCTCTCGCCTGGCGTCAGCGCGGCGTCGTCCCAGGGGTGCGGCACCTGACGCCGCGGCGTGACCGGCCGGCACACCTGGGGAGACATGTCGCCGGGGCGGGGGCGCCGCCGCCGCCGCCACGGGCGTCGATAGCGTGGCGCAGGCGCGCGCCGCCGCCGCCGCGGCCGCCGGCGCGCGGACACCATCGCCTATCGACCGAGCGGCGGCGCCAGCAGTCGGCGGCACCCTGGACCGGAGCGGTCATGTGAGGCGCCCCCGATGACGTCTCGGCACCCCTGGCGGTCGCCGGCGGCCGCTCTCCTGCTGCTGGTGGTCGCGGCCGCGCCCGCCGCCGCTACTACACCGCGCCCCATGTAAGTGCACCGCGCCGCGCCGCGGCTCGCAGCGCCATGGCGTGACGGCCGCAACCGCTGGCCGTGTCGTGTCGCGTGTCGACGACCGAGGCGCGGCCACCGCCGCGTGCTCGGCTGCCGGACGGCTGCCAGAAGTCGACGATGGCCCGCCGGCCGTATAATGCGCCGGCCGACGCCCGGAGACCCGGACGGTCATCGGCGGCCAGCAGCCGGCCGATGACCTTTCACGTCCTCCGGCGCTGCTGGCTTGATGAATGCATGCTGCCGACGGAGGGCGGGGCAGAGTCTGGCCGGCGGGCCGCTCCCGAACGTGTGTGCTCGTTATGCTGTGCTGGCCAGCTGACCCTGGATCGAACATTGCTGGGCGGACTGCACGGGTCGGGCTGTTAATCAATGCATCCAATGGTGTTACAAGTCTCCTCCGATCGTCACAGAGACCCAGCTGAGTCCGGAGTGTGGTCGGTTGCTGGTGTGTGGCCGCTCCAGGTGAATCACGAGGGTGGTCCTCCACCCATCGTCACCCGATGTGACCTATTTTCCCCCTGCACTTCCGACCGCACCTGGAAAGACAGACATTTATGTATCCTTGCAAAGTCTCCATGTACGTATCCATGTACGAACAGCTCTGGTATATTAGTCTGGGCGAAATTAAATCATGTCACAAGGCCACTTCAATCGTCATAGCGATCCAGCCGACTCAGAGACCTCGCAAGACACGGGCATATGGTCATTCTGGCCTGACCACGAGGGTCGCCCTCCATCCATCTTCATCCTATGTGCCCCTTTCAACTGCCCCGCAGCGCTGTTTCGATTTTCTACCGCATAGGTAGAAGTGTTCGTCAATGCATTTTGACATACTCCGCTCGTAATGCCTGCGCTGCATCCTACTGCAGCACGAAAATGTCGTGTGGAACAAAGGCAAGCAATGACGGCTGAGGAAATCGCATTTATAGAAAATGTTTGAAGGCGAACGGAAGGGAGAAATTATTTCACTAGATTTCGTCAATCAGGTTTGAGCTCGGAGCAATAAAAAACATCGTAGGCGTGATATTAATTTTCGGAGCACAGGCGCATAAAGGCAGCACTCTTAAAGTAAATGGTAGAGGACACCAAGCTTCCACCAAAGGAGAAGGCAGACAAGCGTAAATATCCATATGATTGTGTTCAATTTTTTATATTCCAAAATCAAGAGTGAAGTTGAACCTTCGCCTTAAAGTGATGCAACCTATAGTGCTTTGCATGTCCTTGGCTGTACTCTTATGCTAGTTCCTCTATCTTTTGTTCCCGGCTCCTTCAGCATCAGACACAGTAACCACTGCTAGTTGGGGGCGAATGGCTTCTCAGTACTGACGGCGAACCTCATAGCTCGTAGATGCTATTTCGAATAGCTTCCGTGAGTGATCGTGCTGTAGGAATGGAAGCAGGGACAGACCAGACGAATATAGCCTCAATAATACCACAGGTGTTTTAACCAAACACGTGGACAATGCCAAGCCTGTGTGACGTGTCATTTTTTTGTAACTGTCGCAACTTGACAGGTGTGCGCAGGAAGAACGCACATTGTATGAATAGCACACATGCATGTATGTACCATGCAGATGGGAGTTACCACGCCTGACCGAGCGATAATACCCCTCGATTAAAAATGGATCGCATCCCACTAATCGGAACAAGCATGGCGTTATGCTGGTTCAGCTTCCGCTAGAGTTTTGTCACCGATGTTGTCGCCACCTGATGACGTTGTAATCACGCTTTTGTGATTATCACGATGACGTTCTCACACACGCTAGAGAAACATGCTTGCCGGGCAGGAGTGTAGAAACGATTTCAAAGTTGGGGGGGAGTTAAGCCTGCTGATGGCAGATCCAATGGAAGAGGCATTTCGAACCTCCAAACCAGCCTAAAACGACATAATTAGTCCCAGAAATTGTACAAAATTTGATTTTCTAGAAACCTTCACACATCACACGATGCAAATATTACTTTAGATCACCTCTTTTGTCGTAGGCTATCATCTGATCACTTCTTAACATCCAATGTCGTTTGATACTCCCTCTTTTGCCAACTTTTGCCCCCACCTGGACCGAGCTTGTGGATCCGTCCGAACTGCCTGACCGATACTCTCGCTGCAAGATGGGTCATGCGAGCTGGGTGGGCGACAGGGAGTCCGGTGGCGGCAGACCACTGCCGGTGCGTCTTGCTGCGGCGCTGTACGCGCGCCTGCCACTGCTGGCCGGCCGACCACCGGTGTCTGTCGCCTGCCACTGCTGGCCGGCCGACCACCGGTGTCTGTCGCCTGCCACTGCTGGCCGGCCGACCACCGGTGTCTGTCGCCTGCCACTGCTGGCCGGCGTGTCACCGGTGTCTGTCGCCTGCCACTGCTGGCCGGCGGACCGGTCTGTCGCCCGCCACTGCTGGCCGGCCGACCACCGGTGTCTGTCGCCTGCCACTGCTGGCCGGCGGGCCACCACCGGTGTCTGTCGCCCGCCACTGCTGGCCGGCCGACCACCGGTGTCTGTCGCCTGCCACTGCTGGCCGGCGGGCCACCGGTGTCTGTCGCCCGCCACTGCTGGCCGGCCGACCACCGGTGTCTGTCGCCTGCCACTGCTGGCCGGCGGGCCACCACCGGTGTCTGTCGCCTGCCACTGCTGGCCGGCCGACCACCGGTGTCTGTCGCCTGCCACTGCTGGCCGGCGGGCCACCGGTGTCTGTCGCCCGCCACTGCTGGCCGGCCGACCACCGGTGTCTGTCGCCTGCCACTGCTGGCCGGCTGACCACCGGTGTCTGTCGCTCGCCACTGCTGGCCGGCACCACCGGTGTCTGTCGCCTGCCACTGCTGGCCGGCGTGTCACCGGTGTCTGTCGCCTGCCACTGCTGGCCGGCGGACCACCACCGGTGTCTGTCGCCTGCCACTGCTGGCCGGCCGACCACCGGTGTCTGTCGCCTGCCACTGCTGGCCGGCGTGTCACCGGTGTCTGTCGCCTGCCACTGCTGGCCGGCGGGCCACCGGTGTCTGTCGCCCGCCACTGCTGGCCGGCGTGTCACCGGTGTCTGTGCCTGCCCTGCTGCCGACCACCGGTGTCTGTGGCCTGCCACTGCTGGCCGGCGGGCCACCGGTGTCTGTCGCCCGCCACTGCTGGCCGGCGGGCCACCGGTGTCTGTCGCCCGCCACTGCTGGCCGGCGTGTCACCGGTGTCTGTCGCCTGCCACTGCTGGCCGGCCGACCACCGGTGTCTGTCGCCTGCCACTGCTGGCCGGCGGGCCACCACCGGTGTCTGTCGCCCGCCACTGCTGGCCGGCGGGCCACCGGTGTCTGTCGCCCGCCACTGCTGGCCGGCCGACCACCGGTGTCTGTCGCCTGCCACTGCTGGCCGGCGGGCCACCGGTGTCTGTCGCCCGCCACTGCTGGCCGGCGGGCCACCACCGGTGTCTGTCGCCCGCCACTGCTGGCCGGCGTGTCACCGGTGTCTGTCGCCTGCCACTGCTGGCCGGCCGACCACCGGTGTCTGTCGCCTGCCACTGCTGGCCGGCGGGCCACCGGTGTCTGTCGCCTGCCACTGCTGGCCGGCAGGCGGACCACCACCGGTGTCTGTCGCCCGCCACTGCTGGCCGGCCGACCACCGGTGTCTGTCGCCGCCACTGCCACTGCTGGCCGGCGGGCCACCGGTGTCTGTCGCCTGCCACTGCTGGCCGGCGGGCCACCTGCCACTCTGCCGCGACCACCGGTGTCTGTCGCCTGCCACTGCTGGCCGGCGGGCCACCGGTGTCTGTCGCCCGCCACTGCTGGCCGGCGTGTCACCGGTGTCTGTCGCCCGCCACTGCTGGCCGGCCGACCACCGGTGTCTGTCGCCCGCCACTGCTGGCCGGCGGACCACCGGTGTCCGTTGCCTGCCACTGCTGCCTGCCACTGCTGGCTGCGTTGCTGAAGATGTTAGCATGGGCTTCAAAATGATTATCGAAAATGTTTCCTTAAAATACTAGTCCGAGCATCCTGGAAATATATGAAATCCGCATGTGACGTCAAATGACGCACATGTTCCGCTTTATGCAATCAATTAGGAGTATTAATACTTTTTAGAAGAACATTTGAGCTGGATTATGGTACTACAATGTTTTGTCCTCAACGCTGCCTGGGATGTACATTGAAGGTGGGGGTACGGAAGATAAAAATGATGGTGTATTCTGAATTTTTCGCTTAAATTTGAGTGGGGTCAATATGTACACAATTAGGGAGGGGATCCATACTCAACAGTGTCACTAACGACTCAAAAATTGTGGCATCAAGCACCCAAAAGTATACAAAGCAATGTACATCTCATGGAGCACAGGCTTTGTGTACGAAAGTGGAATGTAGTCCATTCCATAAAGAAAATTGTTTCATATAGAGTTCCACTGAACATGATATTTACAAACGTTTAGGAGGAGCCATGGTTAAGCAACGAGAACTGAAATGGAGATACGCTGAGTGCGGTGCAATAAATATGAGCGGGAAAACGTACTTATATGTTTTGAAAATATCTGTTCAGGACCACAATCTCACTTCCTACTCTACATAACTAAACTCTTTCGGTGATCACCATTTGGAACAAATGCTGGCCAACACTGAATGTCATTGCAACTGAACTAATCAGGGGTGACAGACATTTGGTAGCGGGAAGGGAGCATGGTGAAATTATTTCACTAAGCGCTCATTGTAGCGGAGTACTGAACAGGTTAGTGGTTGCGAAGTGTTATTAGGGAAGGAGTGCAGTGTCTAATATGAACAGCAATGCACTGTATACAAATAGTATAACGACACCCGAGCATCCTGCTAGAGCAAGGGCCCTGAAAGAAGGACCCGAGGATTGCTGTTCGCAGCTCGCAATGCATGCTGTTTGTGCACACATAATTATGTGGCATCTTGGTAGCGATTTGTCTTCATCATCTTGCACGAAGATGCATGCCAGTGCTCTTATAGCATATTGTTTCTGTGAAGAAACACAACTTGCGCTGTAGAATATTCCACACATCATAACCTCCCTAGTTCTTCAGTAAGCTCATAATAAGCACTCGTCAACGGAATTGATTTGCAGTGGTGAAATTGAAGCGGCTCCTAATTTATCGAGTGTCAGTTGTCGACCAATCATACGTCACCAATTTCTTATTGAGCTGGTGTGTCTGGTGGCGAGGGAAAGTTCTTTTTCTCTCCAACATGAGAAGCATACAGTATAATAATAAACCGGCACAGGATCACGCAGATGAGATAGCTGAGTATTCAGTCCCAGCCAGGGGTGAGAAAACTCAGGTTGTCGTAGAAGAAACTTGGTTGTAAGCGCATACTTCAAACTAATCAAAATTCGGTGCTAAGACTACGATCGCAGCATATGTATGTCCTTCTGACTCGAGCCATATGCTTGATTGCAGGTGCAAGGAATTTCGTCTCTTGTTATGTATTTATAGCCCAATGAAGAAAAAGACGAATTTACTTTACGCGATAGCAATAAAAAATGCGGTCGGTTGCCCCCAGAAAGTTTAAATCTACAGGGAATTACTAGGTATCCCCAAGTTTATATTAATTAAGCAGGTCCATAGCCCTGTACGATGTCAGATTCTGGTCACAATTGGGTGTTTTCCCACTGGATGCCAATGATACCAAACGGCATACTATGCACTGCAAATCAATTGTACCGGTTTAATGGATTAAGCAGGAATGCTCGGGCACAGGTAAGAAACAATTGCTTCGAAAGATGATTTAGCATTTTTTTTTACGCGCGCGGCAGTTAGCCGGATTCGTCATTTCTTCATGACATAATTATCTCCCTCCTTGGATGCTGTGGTATATGAAGTTCAATTTTCGTTCAGTTGGTATGCGTTGTCGTTTGGCAGGAGGGCCGTTATCTAGAACTGTCGGTGTCCCGTTGCGACCGCGGCGACCTAAAGATAAAACAAAGATTCTTTCCGAAGGAAATCAGATAAAAGACGCAATATGTTCCGAAAAGCCACATGTCTGTGAGCCGCGGAAGAATAAATAGCATGCGGGCATAGCATTATTGCTCAAATGGGTACGCTATGTGGCATACGGTCTGGATTCAGCTTCATCGATCAAACTAAACTTACTATTTTCTCAGATATATGGCGGTCATCGTAGTAGATTTGTGCAATGATGAAATGAATACAGATTTTCGAATGCATACAAATGAATACCGTAATGAATAGATCGATGGCTTTTCACATTACACGAACTGCGCCGATTTGGCTCAGCAAAAGTGCCGGCCGCCTAGTCATCGCCGGTCGGCGTCCGGTGCTACGCTGGGGCGAACCACGACCTTTCGTCACCACCGTCACTGCCAGTGGGACGAAGGTAGGGGCGGACCACTGGGGGACGAGGCCCCTCCCCAGGTGCTGCAGTCGGGGCGTCGTGGCCGCCCTCTGAGGTCACTGCCGGTGGGACGAGGCGCCCTCCCCAGGCGCTGCAGTCGGGGCGTCGTGGCCGCCCTCTGAGGTCACTGCCGGTGGGACGAGGCGCCCTCCCCAGGCGCTGCAGTCGGGGCGTCGTGGCCGCCCTCTGAGGTCACTGCCGGTGGGACGAGGCGCCCTCCCCAGGCGCTGCAGTCGGGCGTCGTGGCCGCCCTCTGAGGTCACTGCCGGTGGGACGAGGCGCCCTCCCCAGGCGCTGCAGTCGGGGCGTCGTGGCCGCCCTCTGAGGTCACTGCCGGTGGGACGAGGCGCCCTCCCCAGGCGCTGCAGTCGGGGCGTCGTGGCCGCCCTGAGACACTGCCGGTGGGACGAGGCGCCCTCCCCAGGCGCTGCAGTGCGGGCCGTCGTGGCGCCCTTGAGACACTGCCGGTGGGACGAGGCGCCCTCCCCAGGCGCTGCAGTCGGGGCGTCGTGGCAGCCCTTGGAGACTACTGCCGGTGGGACGAGGCGCCCTCCCCAGGCGCTGTAGTGCGGGCCGCCGTGGCAGCCCTTGGAGACTACTGCCGGTGGGACGAGGCGCCCTCCCCAGGCGCTGTAGTGCGGGCCGCCGTGGCAGCCCTTGGAGACTACTGCCGGTGGGACGAGGCGCCCTCCCCAGGCGCTGTAGTCGGGCCGCCGTGAGCAGCCCTGGAGACTACTGCCGGTGGGACGAGGCCCTCCTCAGGCGCTGTAGTGCGGGCCGCCGTGTCAGCCCTTGGAGACTACTGCCGGTGGGACGAGGCGCCCTCCCCAGGCGCTGTAGTGCGGGCCGCCGTGGCAGCCCCTGGAGACTACTGCCGGTGGGACGAAGCCCTCCTCCCCAGGCGCTGTAGTGCGGGCCGTCGTGGCAGCCCTTGGAGACTACTGCCGGTGGGACGAAGCCCTCCTCCCCAGGCGCTGTAGTGCGGGCCGCCGTGGCAGCCCTTGGAGACTACTGCCGGTGGGACGAAGCCCTCCTCCCCAGGCGCTGTAGTGCGGGCCGCCGTGGCAGCCCTTGGAGACTACTGCCGGTGGGACGAGGCGCCCTCCCCAGGCGCTGTAGTGCGGGCCGTCGTGGCAGCCCTTGGATACTACTGCCGGTGGGACGAGGCCCTCCTCCCCAGGCGCTGTAGTGCGGGCCGTCGTGGCCACCCTCTGAGGTCACTGCCGGTGGGACGAGGCCCTCCTCCCCAGGCGCTGTAGTGCGGGCCGCCGTGGCAGCCCTTGGAGACTACTGCCGGTGGGACGAGGCGCCCTCCCCAGGCGCTGTAGTGCGGGCCGCCGTGGCAGCCCTTGGAGACTACTGCCGGTGGGACGAGGCCCTCCTCCCCAGGCGCTGTAGTGCGGGCCGTCGTGGCCACCCTCTGAGGTCACTGCCGGTGGGACGAGGCCCTCCTCCCTAGGCGCTGTAGTGTGACACGACACGGCCCGTTGTTGTTATTCGCGAATGCCGAACGGAGTGCACGTGCGTGTCAGATCGTCGTCAAGCTAGCCCTGGACGATGGGAGTGCCCGTCGGCCGACAGGAATGTCTGTTCGATATCGGAAGTAACAGCTGAGTGACTGAGGTGTTGGTTAAGTGGAGGGGGTATCTGCTGAAAACTGCAAGTGTTTCCGTGTGATAGAGAGGTGTCTGCTGAAAGATGGGAGTGTTTACGGGGCAGTGAGTGTCCATTCTCGGCGGTGCGAGTGTCTGGTGGTCGGCATGAGTGTCTGCCGGGCGGCCGGAGCATCCCTGGCCAACGGATGTGTTTTGGTGGACGATGGGTGTGCCTTTTATTGGTTGAGAGTGTCTGCTGAGCAGCGAGTGTCTACAAAGTCGTGGGAGTCTCTGCCAGGCGATTGGAGTGCCTACTAGGTTGTGGGAGTGTCTACTGGGCGGTGAGAGTGTCTGTCAAGTGGTGAGTGTGTTATCCAGGCAGCAGGAGTGTTCGATGAGCAGCCAATGCCTGGAGTGAACAGCTGAACCGCCGGCTCTGGGGCTACCAGCGTACTGGCGGATGCATATCACGCAGGTCGCACCATCTGACTGCTTCAGCCAAATCTGGGGCCATCGGCGTCCCAGCAGATGCAGGTCACGAAGGTCACATCATCCACAGCCACCAGAGTCCCAGTGGATGGAGGTCACGGAGGTCGTACCATCTGAGGCCACCAGAGTACCATCGGATTCAGGTTACGGAGGTCACACCATCCGATCACTTCAAGGGCTTGCTCAGGTTTTGAGGCGCCTATCTTCTGAGCTGCTTATTAGATGGTGCATTGATCAAATGTGCATGCTGTTAGCCTCCAAACTTATGAAATTTGGGATGTATGTTCTTTTTACCTTAAGACTCTACTTACTCTTTTGAACATTGGACGTCAATGATGCTAATAACAAGCACAACGTTTATGCATGTCGCTTAGGAGCAATTTTCCTTTCAGTGATGTTCAGAAAAGGAAAGCAAGAAAGTTTTCGGTGGAAAACTAGGTATATTCCCAAAAATGCCTCCTCGCGCAGAAAATTTTACCGGAGGGCTTCCGCATGTAGCGCTTCATTTTAAAAAAAGTACAACACAAACAGCCGGTGACAGACGCACTGAAGCCAAGCTCCCAGTGAAGTGAGATCCGCCTGGACTCTTGGCAGGCAATTGGGGCACTTCAGACCTCTCAGGCAGCTTTGGCCATCCCGGTGATCCGACAGGATTGAGCACTGATCGGAAGTGGCACAGTGACGTCACTGATGACGCAACTACTGGTCGCTGGCCAACTGCTGTGGTCACTGAGACCGGAGACAGCTCCATTCCCACCATTATTCGAGCCTCGCAACTGAGATGGGACGGGATCGTTCGAGGCTCTCGTGCTTCAAGAGCCAATGATGGGAGACGATGGTCCCTGGCAACCGATAGCGACTGTGAACGGTGATCGTGCTCGCCCGACCGATGTGCATCCATGGCGATTACTGTCAGCATTGTTGGTCAGTGACCCAGGGTCACGTCTGACCCGGACCCTACAGCTCAGATAGTCTGGCCGAGTCCCCCCACCAGGACGGCCCGGCCTGCCACGGACAGCTCGACCAACGGGTCTGCCACAAACGGTCTGGTCATCAGGTCCGTCTCAGGAGTCTGATCAGGTCTGCCCCAGAGACTCCGTAGACCCGATTGCCCTCCTGTTGCATGGTGACGTGACGCCTGGCGTGTTAACACCACGTTGGAGTTGCGAGTATCGCGCGGTAGTCGGTGGCTCAGTAGGACGTGGGCAGTGTCGGGCGGAGCAGGTGGTGACCTGGCGTGACCCGACCCTGTGCAGACCTGCACTTCTCCACGTGACCGTGCTACTTCACCAGAGGCCATGGAGCAAACTGTAGGGTCGCCTAGGTGTTCGGATGTGGGCCGGGTGTAGCATTCCATTGAGGAAAGAACGCCAATCTCCACTCAAATTGTTTCACCTGAGCATTTCATTATACCAACCTCTGCCAACTGTAGTCGTTCGGCATGCATAGAGGGCATTTGTGAGTCCGGACGATTTGTTTGTTATGCAGTTTTGTTCGAATTTTAATTAAAATGAGAACTTGAGCCTTTGATTTCAATGCGAAATCGAGAACAGGAGCAGAACCCACCCAAGGATCGTTGGAACTATGAAGCCTACAAAAAGTGTTCGGTGCCCTCACCGATTTCGTTTCATACTTCAAGCTCAAGGAAGCCCTGAACTCTTGACATTCCTAGCTTTGAACGTATTTCGAATATAAAGCAAAATGAATGCAACATCTAAGTCAGTAGTTACGGTCTTAATACAAAGTCTGACTATGAGCAGGCGTACGCAATGCCATCAACTATATGCGGTCGTCTTTTAATAATTGATCGCAGAATACAGTTAAAGATGAGACTTGTGGATCGATTGAAAGTACAAACAGCTTTTGATATATCCTTGGAATGATATAAGACGCATACCAAATTTCACCAGCATGTAATTCTACCCATATAACCATCAATTGCCCTCACCTTACCTATCGCACCTTACGAAACTGTACCCCTTTAAAAGATGGTTCACATGAAGGATATCAATGAATTACCCTATCAGGCAGTTCGTTCCATACTGCTTTGTACGCTTGTGTCCAAATATAGCTTCGTGCAGTGCGTGATTGAAAGCGTCGCTATGCGCTATGCGAAGAGTGATTCTTTTGGATTCTGAGACGTAGATCTTGGCGACACACGATCAGCCGTTTATCCGCGTGACGGCGTCCAGCAGTGTCTAATCAATGCGCTGCAATTTCATCCACTCCATTCCACTCCGTGACTGAAGCAGTCTTGACGGTGCTGTGGGGGAGGAGGAGCAATCCCGTCTTTCATATGCAATTTCTGGCACGGAAATATCAGGTGCATGAGTTGACGCCGGAAGTGTGGCATGACATAAACACTGAGCGAAGTGGCATACTGAAGCCCGCCGAGCTAGAGGTACCCTGGGAGTTCCATCACTATCAGTCCGGCGGCAGGTGATCGCTGAACGGTGGGACGCCGGCGCCTTCCAGTCACCTGGATCATACTTAAGTATAGACGGCTCGATCACATGTTAAATAGGTCCCTAAAAGAAGCCTCCATTACGAAGACAGTTGCTGTGCTGTAGCCAAGGTATTAGCCGACAATATCCGACTAGCCGGGACGGCAGTCAGAGCGATTTACAACCATCTAACAAGTTAGAAGTTCGGCTCGGAGCCAAACGATTTGGCCGACATGTAGCGAAACCGAACGTGAGATTATCTTATTGTGCCAAACACACGATAGATAGCCTGCCTGCAAGCTCAGTTGTTCAGAGCGCTCGTCTGCATTGGTCCCCTCAGTTGCGAACAACTGGGAAGACCAATATCGTCGCCCGATGTGGCTTCGAGTGGTCGAGTAGCCCCAGGCGCTCACAATGCCTCCGGCTGTGAAGGTCAGCTGGCAACTGGCTGGAGAAGGCCGGCGACGCAGCGTCGAGCGTCGATGGTGTCGGTACCGGTGTTCTGATGTCACGGCAAGCTCTTGGTCAACATTTTGCGATTGAACTAGCATTCCTAGACTGGGTGGTGAGACCACGGTTCACGCCACGAACTCCGCTTCGCTTTCGATCCTGATCCATGGAGCCATTGGAACTACATGACTTCATGGACCAAAGAATGAACGAAAGAAGAATGGAACAAAACAATACATGTTCCAACGTAGGTGGTACAAGCTTGTGAGTGAGCAAGCGTAACTGCTTGTCATTCTATGTTTTTTATGTATCCTCTCAATGTTCTTATGAATCACGATCTGTCCGCTGTACAGGATGATGTCGCCTGGTTTGGTGATTACCTATATATATTTATATACATACATATATATACATATATGTATATATATATAAATACATGTATATATATATATATATATATATATATATATATATATATATATATATGTGTGTGTGTGTGTGTGTGTGTGTGTGTGTGTGTGTGTATCAGCAACGAAATGCTGCAGTAGCTGACACGGGTATTGGCATAATAATCGAATATGCCACGGTCGGTTATTTTACAAAAAATTACAATGCAATACTTTTATGACAATTACTACAGGGCCGCATGAAACAAATTTCACCTGCGTCGATGTTTGTAGGATGTTCAGAGCCAAGGTTTTGTTGATTGTCATGGCACTTCGACTGCGACCTATGAAGCAGATGATCTTTCGACAAAGATTTGCGGATCTGATGCACTTAAAAAAAGCATAAAGGACTGTTCACACCTAGCGTAATCTCGACGCACTGGCGGAATCGGCGCAAAGCTAGCATGGGGCCCAATGAATCTGCCGATTCTGCCATTGCGCCGGCATTACGTCAGCTGTCCGCCGAGTCCTACAAAACGCTAGCGATTTCCGAGCGGACAAAGTTGGGTTTTCTCAACTTTTCCGCTCGGCGCACCAGCGTCCTTGACGCAAAGTCGCCATATTGCTGATCTTCGGCGGATTGGGGCCACATCGGCTGCGGTTTTTTCAAGTTGTAGATTGCAGCATGTCTCTCGGAAGATGCAAGCAGACCAAGAACAGGTGAGGGGAAGGGATGGCAGGTAGGTATTTACCTACTTTGCGTTGAAAAGTTTTCGATACTGGAAATGGGTATGATATAACCAAGATACAACCAAGGGTTATATGTAAGTAGAACACTGATAATACATTTTTGAAGACACCTTTAACTTAGGTATGACACAACTCATGTTTTAAGCAATTTCAAAATCTAAACAGCTGATTCTGTTGCCAAACAGCTGATATGTCAGCTGATCGCTGGCGTACTCACGTCCAGGCGATGTCGCTGCACTGGTCTGCCAACGCGTCGAAATTACGCCCAGTGCGCCGGGATGACGCCTAGTCCGTCATTGCGCTGACTTTTTTTGCGTCGAGATTACGCTAGGTGTGAACAGTCCTTAATGCTAGATAATACCTGCTCCACAAGAAACTTACATCGGTTTGGCAGTGGTAAATAAATTCTTAGGCTACCATAAAAGCATGGCTAAGGTTAGTCCGTGTAGTTCACGCACACAAGTAAGTTTCGTTGGTATTGTTCGTATTCTGCAACCAAGCAGTTTGAAGATCATGCACTTTAACGGTGCGGCGGATAAATTTAACTTATCCGGAACTTGTAACTTCTCCTCGGATGAAAATCACAATTAGGTCAAAGACATTTTCATAGCTAATGGTTTAGGTAAACTATGAAAACCAATATGTGCGCCGTAGCAATTACTCGATAATCTCGAATGACTACCATGTAATGATTTTAGGGCTCTTAACCCGCGCTGTCTTTCCGGTCAAATCCTCACACCCCGTCTCAAGTTTTCTTTAATTTTCCTTTTGCAGTGGGTAGAGCAGACCGAGAAATGTTGTTAGAAGTCAACTTTCCCTACTAAAAAATGCTTACCTTAGCCAGAATCCTTTGTTTGAACTGCAATTTGGCAAATACGCAAAATTTATATGTATTCAAAACGAAAAACAAATCAACTCGTACGGTTTGTTGCATCCATAAAGATAACCAAACGCTGAAAGTTTCATTAGAATATCTGTATCCGTTAAAGCGTGACGACTGGTTGAACTTTTTTGGAGGTGACCTCACTTGACCTTGACTAACTCGTTGACCCTAGATGACCTGACCTAAAAATTTTGAATCAGCATGTCAAATTGATGTGGGAAAAGGTATGCCACATCTGGGCGCGCTGCCGCGCGCCGTTCGTCCGCTATTTGCGAAAAACCTGAGGGGGGCGGTTGAAGACCACCCCGGAGACGGGGCGGGCTAAGCGCCGTGCTTGCTTTATATTATCAGCTTATTTCATTTATCTCAAAGAAGCTACTGTTCATCAAACTCACCCTACACACTTCCCATGGCATTGATACATATCGAAGAAATGCTATTGTGGAGTAAATTCATCCTTTCCACTTTACATGGAACTGCCAGCGAAAATAGTGGCGGTGGAGCCTGCGGGGCTTTAGGGCTCTCAGCCTCCAGACGTAAAACAAAGAGACAGCGTACCTTGTTAGGGAAGAGCGGAAATTATACCGTCAAACCCAACGTCATCATATGTACCGCACACTTGTCTAAGTGCAATGAACACTAGGATAATTTTCCCAGCACTTCGACTTCCCTACGATCCTACCAACGCATTCGTAGGATCCTAGGAAAGCCGAATTGGAGGAAAGAATGACACTCCAACGCCTTCCTTGTTATAGCGGCAACAGTGAAACTTTTACTGCTTGATATCTTCCTCGAGCAGAGAGCTGTGCAGCGGGCAAACTAATACTGGTGAGCCATAAAACCTGTTTCTAGTTTAGCATGCATTAAGCCAACGAGCTTAAGCTCGTGAATTTTATGAATCAGACAGGTAACCTTGCACTACACGTTTTGAAGAGGCACTTAAGCCAGAGAAAACGTGACCTGTTATTTTCCTTCCGCCGTCTAGCAAGGTATCGGTGTTTCCTTTACGGTACTGAAGTCTCTCATCACAGCTGATTATAGCCTAACTGATTGGTGATTAAATACACGTTCCTTCACTGAAATAGCTTCAAGATGTTCAGAACACACCATTCCGACACGGGGCAGTAGACAGGCGATGGCCGGCGCGTGATTTGGTTGGCGGCTTTGCAGCCACACTTAACAAAGCAAAGAAACCAGGAGTTAAAGCCACCGGTCTTAGCCTGTAAATGTATATTTGGCCAACGCGAGCGGCAATCCTGATAATGGTGGACACGCGTACCAAAACGGTGTTCTGAATAATGAACGCCTGTAGCTATGCTTTGCATTGCGTCAGTGACTCAGTAGCATCACACAAGCCGCTGAACATCCAGTGGCGGATCCAGGGGGCATGCGTCATCCCCCTATTTTGGGATTCTTCAGGGCTTAAAAGGGTTGAATACGTTGGTTGAACATAGGTCGTGAAGAAACACACAAGGATGTTGGTACCCCAGAGGCCCTCCGGGCGACCAGTGAAGGCTCCAGGGCCGACATGAAGGGTCCCGAGCCCAACGAAAGGTGCTCCAGCTGGTGGAGAGGATCTCGAGCCGACAAGGAAGAACCCCGAGTCGACGGAGAGCTCCCATGGGAAGACTCAGAGGGTCTCGGTCGGGGCCAAAGTGAAGAGCCTCCAGGCCAAAGGAAGTCCCCCCGTGCTGACGGAGAGTGTCAGACCAGAAATGTGGTTTCCTGAGCCAACCATGGGGATCCTTGAGCCGAGAGGATTATGGAACCGACGTAGAGTGCCCCAGCTAAAAGGAAAGGCTACCGGGCCCAGGGGTGTGCACAGGCATTTCGTAAGGAACGTACACACTTTTGAGGGCTTTACGGAAGACTGACCGCCTTTAAGTGACATGAGCCCTTGACTACTCAGGATACCTGTCCGTTAGTTCAGGGGTATTCTTTACTTGCCCTCGAATTAGACTGTCTGAACGTTGCGAACCCGACTAAGACTAACGCAAGTCATTATACGATGCTACCTGCAAAACAGCCCCGACATTTTCGGTACGTGCACCCCGCTTCCTCCCTTGTCGATGGGCAAGGAAAATCATGATTGCGGTCTAAAGCTTATGGACACAAACATTCTGGACTCCCTGGCCAAATCCTGGACCCGCTACTGAATGTAACCGACACGATTAAGCCGTGCCAGTGGTATGTTTGTGTTGCCGACAGTGGCGTGCGGAAGGTCGTCCCGAGAATGGATCAGTATCGCTACTGTGCTGTTATAGCCGTGCAGTGTATGCAGCTATTCGGTGCACTGGACGTGACCGTGGTGCGTGTCTGTCCAGTACGCTCACGTGCTGTATGAACGTCATTTGGGCTAGCCTGACATATAGCATATCCTACATCGCTGTTGAGCACAGCTGGCACGTCTGTGCACCAGCCGTGTTGGTGCGCGTTCTGTCCGGCTTGCCTCAATGCTGAACACCCAACCACATGAGTAATGTGTTTTAGCCGGTGAGGGTGACCGAACAATCTACCACCCGTATTCTACATTCCTTTGTTGCGTGTGATGCTGCAGACAGAGACGTATATTTTGTGAAGGGAGAGTCTACCAGTCACTTCACCCGTTCATCTGCACATGCACGCAGGCCGGACGCTGCCGCCCTCAATCGGCTGTGCGTCACGTTCGCGCTCCGGCTGCACCTGCACGGAATGCTGCACCCAGGCCCACGCATGCATGCACCACACGCACGATGGCGTCTGGCAGACTTTTTGCGTGTCGACCGCCTGTGACCGCACAATTTCCGCAGTGGGACTGGCTTGCGACCCAGCCGCATCCTGTGATTTCGGCGCGGCCGCTGGCGGTGGTCTCATCACCCTCGTCAGCGGCCCCAAGCAGCGTGGCCCAGCGCAACGCCATGTCGTGCCACATGCAGCCACTTGAAATGGCACGACGACGGCCCACGGCCCGCCAGCCGGCTGCCGCCCTCATATTGATTGCCGCTTTGATTGGCCTCACGTCTGCAATGCCGGCGGCAGTGCGGCGGCGCCGTGTGAGCCGTGTGAGCCATGTGAGCCATAGGAGCCATGTGCGCCATGTGGTCCGTGTGGGCCGTGTGAGCCATGTGAGCCATGTGTACCGTGTGAGCCATGTGGACCGTGAGAGCCGTGTGAGCCGTGTGAGCCATGTGGTCCGTGTGAGCCGTGTGAGCCGTGTGAGCCATGTGGGCCGTGTGAGCCATGTCGTGACCGTGTGAGCCGTGTGAGCCATGTGGTCCGTGTGAGCCGTGTGAGCCGTGTGAGCCATGTGGGCCGTGTGAGCCATGTGGTCCGTGTGAGCCGTGTGAGCCATGTGGTCCGTGTGAGCCATGTGGTCCGTGTGAGCCGTGTGAGCCGTGTGGTCCGTGTGAGCCGTGTGAGCCGTGAGGACCGTGAGAGCCGTGTGAGCCGTGTGAGCCATGTGGTCCGTGTGACCGTGTGAGCCATGTGTGCCGTGTGGACTGTATGAGCCGTGTGACCAATGTGATAAATGTGAGCGATCTGATTCATGTGGCCCGTGGAGCAATGTGGGCCATGTGAGCAGTGTGGGCCGTGTAGCCATATGGGCCGTGTGAGCCGTGTGGGTCGTGTGAGCCGTGTGAGCTATGTGAGCCGTGTGAGACATGTGGGCCTTGTGCGCGATCCGTGTGAGCCATGTGGACTGTGTCAGACGTGTGAGTTATGCAAGCCATGTGAGCCGTGTGAGCCATATGACCGATGTGCGCCGTGTGAACCGTGCAAACCATGTTACCATTTTCAGCCATGTTAGCCATGTAAGCCGTGTCAGCCGTGTCAGCGATGTGAGGAATATGTGTCGCATCGGCCGTGAGTCATGTGAGAAATGCGAGTCATGTAAGCCATGTGAGTTGTGTGAGCCGTGTAAGTCATGTGAGTCATTTGCGTTAGGTGAATCAAGACTCATGTGAACTGTATGAGCCGAGTGATACCTGTGAACCGCGTGAGTCATGCGAGCTTTGTATGAACTGTTGGCACTGCGAGCAACGTATGGCTTGGGAGCCGCATAAGGACAGTGAAACTTGTGAGCTTAGTAAGAACCGTGGTTTCCGTGCCGGATGAATTTGAGACTATATGTTTTGTGAAGTATACGGACGGGTTAAGCACAAAGTTCTGCACGATTTTTGCACACTACGTGATTCGGGTGAAAAAATATTAGCTAGATAGACGTTGTGAACCATTCCGACCTCTTGAGGTCAACTGACGTTGTGTGAGGTCAACTGATACCCAGCGGCCCTTGTGAACATAGTGATGGCGAATTGGTGATAGTGATTGAGATATAGGATATACATATATACATGTGTGCGGTGGACTCCTTCTAATACTGCTTGATCTACAGCGAACCCCCTATGAAGCTGTGCGATTGTCAGCAAACCTTTGGCGATCATGTAGGCGGTGGGCGGTGACGTGCGTGTGTCCGGTGTTGAGCCGTCACTCGGCCGACCTCAACCGCAAGCTGTGCTGATTATTCACTGGGTTATCCTCCACTGGGTTAGCTTTCATTGTGAGCTGTGAGGAACCCTTATTTGGTTAACTACTGCTCTGAGCCGAGAGGCGCAATCACTGGCCTAGCTTCTGCAGGGAGCTGTGCAGAACCTTTGCTGAGCCAGCATCCAGTAGTCTAGGGAAAACTGTGATGAGATTCCACTCGTTTTGTGTTTACCTCTGGTTGGCTGGCCTCTCCCGTCATCCAGGCAAGGATGTATAATTGAATTGCCCTGGGTTAGCCTGCAATGACTCGGGCCGAGTTGTGATGAGATTCCACGACTACTGTGTAGCCTGTGTGGTGGTTCTCCGCTGACACCGCTGCGCAATATCACATGTGGCTGTCGCCAAGTAAGCCTCGGGAGTACCCAGGTCAGCCTCAACGCATCATTACCAACGCAGTGGCAACATCGGCGCACTAGAGGGGGGCAGCCCCTTCAGCAATCTGATGAGGTCAGAATCAGCATATTGATCCGCCGCATACCGTGAACACAAAGTCGACCCGGAACTAATTTGCTAACTGCAAGCATGGTGTCACCGATATCCGCTCCTGCTCTGTACCGTAGAAAAGATGGCCCAGAGTCCGGACAGTGGTCAGCGCAGTATACAGCGGCCCAATCCAGGCTCGGTGCACTGCGGCACAGCCTAGTCTCAGTGTACTGCGGCACAGTCTAGGCTCGGTGCACTGCGTAACAGCCTAGTCCTAGTGTACTGCGGAACAGCCTGGTCCCAGTGTACTGCAGCACAGTCTAGGCTCGGTGCACTGCGTAACAGGCTGGTCTCAATACACTATGGCACGCCCTAGTCTCAGTGCACTGCGATCCAGGGTAGACTCAGAGCACTGCAGCACAGTTTAGACTCAGTGCACACCGGCGTGGCTGGTGCATTATTCGATCACAGTACAGTCTTGGCTCGGTATCGTGGGGTAGTTGGTCTGATGATCTGGCAGGGACAGCGCGGTTGTTGTCAGTTTCCCTGGAGCCCGATACCATCACGGTCGCGTGGTACGACCCTTGCCAGCACGCATTGAGCCACCGTGGCAGCACAGCGCGTCCGCCCGCGGCGACAGGCAGACGTAGCTATGCCGGTGGTGTGCTGTCGCTATTGTGCGGCTTCACTACCGAACCAGTGGCAGGGAATCTACTCACGGAGGGGAGGATTGGGTAAGCCAGCGCGCAAGCGATGCGGGTAATATTTGGGCCTTTGTCCTCGTCAAGTGTGGTAAATGGTAAATGGAACAAACCATTTGGACCGGTTGCATTTCCGGTCTCCGAACCTCAAGACTAATAAGCTGCTATTAGCATTTGGACGATCTAAAGCAGTAAGTTCACTAGTCGGCTTCTTCGGTGTCCCTGCTTCCCCTGGCGTCGACGCTGGACTGTAGGCACCGGCGAATACACCAACTGGTGAATAAAGTGGGTCATGTGCTACTTTGCCAGCGCCGCTTGGAAAAGGGAGGCGTTGACAAATGGACAATGGTTACGGCTGAAATTCGCTGGGCTAGATATGCCATATGGCGACCTTTGAATAAGGAAACGCGAACAAGCTTCGCTAATCTCTTAATTTAAGGCATAGTGCGATATTTACAAGGCGAAACTAGTGATTTATCGCATGCACTCTTTAACACTCAATGTGAAGTGGTGAGGAACACTGTCCTCCAGATCCATGTATCTACTTTGCTGCTTTTTTTGCACGTTTATTTGGCCTTCATCAGGCTCGTCTCTGAGTTGCCAGCATGTACCAAGCTTCTGCACAGATGTCCCAATCATTTCCTCTGGAAAGAATTTGATGGATGTACAGAATGAGAGGAAATAAAAATATAATTGTATATTGGGAGAAATCAACAAATGACACACCAAAACTTGGACATCCCAATTTTGGCTAATCATGGTCAATGTAGGCAAATATATTAAGCGTGTTCAAGAATACTGACATGGGACAGAACCTTTGTAGATTATCCAACAAAGCTTACCCAACCGCTGCCGGCGTAACATTTCTAAATAGGCTCGGAATGATCTATTTCCTTATTATATTTCGCATTGCATTGTCACCATTACCTGACCAAATCCACACAATTGGTCATTCGATGGCCCTCCATCATTCACGAAGCAATCCAATACACGTGTAATGGAATACGAAAATGAATTACACACGGAAAATAGGTAGGCAGCGTGCTCACATAAAAGATGATACGCAAGAGCACAAATCACATAGCTGATGAGGTAAAAGTAATGATTAAAAATACACACGGACACACACATACACACACACACATACACGCACACACACAAACAGATACACACACACACACACACACACACACACACACACACACACACACACACACACACACACACACACACACACACACACACACACACACACACACACACACACACACACACACACACACACACACACACACACACACACACACACACACACACACACACACACACACACACACACACACACACACACACACACTATCTCTAGATTGGGTTTGTTTGCCCACTGTACAAGATGCCGTTTTAGTTTCCGCTTGAATACAAAAACGGAAGTAGCATTTCGGTCATGGGGTATAACATGTGCGTTATACGCTGCAAACGTGCAATATACGAATACTCATTTTCCACAGTTTGTCTTGATTCGTGGGAGGTGCAGCATGCCGGACTATCTAGTGCAACGATAGTTAACGTGGGGCGGAGATGGCCGAATGGTTAGAGTGTTGAGCTCTAGGTGCGGAAGGTCCCGGTTTCAACACTCAAACCACTCGGAATATCTATCAGTTTTTCAGCCCATTGGCGAACCGGTGTGAACGACGTCATTAGCCGTGATCTTGCATAAAGTACGTCGAGAACCACCCGATAAATAACAAACAAAGAGACGAGATCCGACTTGGCTGTTGAATGTGGCCTGTCTGTACAGTGAGATAGGATTTTGTGTGACAGAAGTATCTTGAGGAGGAGGCACACGCTATGATACGCGCAGTATCAACAACACACATCCAGTGGAGATTTATCGTGACATCTGAGATGTGGTGAAACCCTTCGCGATCGAAATCACACGACCAGCAAACTTGGCGAGCTTCTGAACTTTGGCCATCTGTGTCTACGCTGCACTGCCGTACACATTATCTCATGAGGATAGTCAGCGACAACTCCAAAGCTATGTTCAAAAATTAATCGACGGCCTACGTCTGCCTACGAAGGCCTACGTCAGGCTTTTAGACAAGCAACAACTAACACCAAGACATACCTTCGATCACGTTTGATGTAGAACAGTTTACCATCTCACCCTCGCAGTGCGGGGGGCACTTCGACTACCTTAGAGTTTTCTGAAATAGCTCATAAAGCTTGCAACATAGGACTTTGAGAGTTAGGCATGCATACCATGAGTTGATAAGTATGAATTGTGCCAAAGATTTTGTCAGACCAGATCCAAGAGCTTGAGCAAGTCAAAGACAGACAACGATCTCGTTTTAGTGCAGTTTTTAAGTACAAATTGAATTTTTGTCATGAGCAAACCATGCAAGGTAATATCAAAGTGCAAACTGTCAGCAATGACACATGAGCAAACGAGAATTAAAAATACACGAAACGATTTCAGATCAGGTCATTGAACCAAATGAACATGTACACGAGAAATTTGTTTTTGTGAATTGCTTCGTGATTGATAATTGTTTTTTTTTAAATCCGTAATGCATGTAATGTCGCACATTTAGTTTTGCGTCGGCAACGCTGAAAATGTTTTCCCCGGGAGCAATCGGCCTCTAAAACAGTTCGTTTCAACTTCTTCATCGCATATTTCTTTCATCGCATATTTCCAAATAATGGACCTATACCGGATCGGCCACATTGACTTTCGCACACGTTAGTGTGTTAAACTTGGCTTTCAGTTAGTATATCACTGATATTGAAGCACGAAATCACATTTGTTTCACGACCAGGGCTACAGTGAAGACTAGGTGACCGACACGACCTTGGCATTTACCTGCATGACCGGACTTGCAAGCTCAATTAAAAGAGGTGGCGAAAAAACTATGCAATCAATTATGAATATGTAAAGATGGAGTTATACGATGCTGTTTACTGCACCGCTCTACCCAGTTTTTTAAAAAAAATTGGTAGGGGTCGAATTGACCACCGTATCCGGTACTGCGAATGGAAGCAAGTTCTGCGGCAAACAAGGACTGTTCTACTTCCTTAGCAATCAAGTAATCAAGTTAACATGACAAAGAGCGAAACGTTGCATGCAGCACTGTTCGGAACGTTATCACTCAGCAAGCAAGTTACCTATAATTTAGTCAGGTAACGTCGGACTTTGATATCCAACTGAGGGGATTCCCAAGTTTTCCAAGCCCGTGGCAAAATGAAGCCAAGCAACAAGCCGATCGGTGCCAGTTTAACAAAGCAACATGTCGCATGCCACACCACATGTAAACTTTCTTTAAAACGAAAACGAGACCACGCTAAAGCAGAGGTGATCAGACATGGCTGTGTCCGGACACAGTGCAGGTCAGGACAGAGTCATCAGGTCAGAGTCGTGCACGGCCAGACCATGAGCTCCGATCCGGGGCGGCCCTCAACAGCGCGTCGGCAGCACCGATGCGACTCCGACTGTGGATTCAGTGCCGCCCCAAGCAGTCTTCAATCGTCTATCTTCTGGAGTAAATAGGCCGGCCACCGCCTGTCACCAGCGGCCATTCGCCCAGAAATCGGCTGCCACATCGGTCGGAAATCAGCTGTCACATCGGTCGGAAATCAGCTGCCATATCGGTCAGAAATCAGCTGCCACATCGGTCAGAAATCAGCTGTCAAATCGATCAGAAATCAGTTGCCACATCGCCTAGGAATCAGCTGCCACCTCGGCCAGAAATCAGCTGTCACATCGCCCAGAAATCAGCTGCTACATGGCCCAGAACTCGGCTACCGCATCGTCCAGATGTCAGCCGGCTCTTACATGCGATACGGTTACTCGCTGGATAATCGTGCGCTGGCTAAATATAGCAGGCATTGACGCGGATGGACATAAGCTACGGAAATCACTGTAACTAAACTGTACATGAAGTGCAACTAAACTACAGAAATCACTATGAAACCCTAATGTTACCTATTTGTATTGTGCCACAGAGCGCACTGCTCACAATTCACTATTTCGTTAATGCACTAAGAGTGGAAGTGCTCTGGGGCCAATACCTGCTGACATAAACAATAGACCAGAAACAACAATTGTCTGATTCCAGTAGCCAACGGTCATAAGCACGGTGTTCTACCATTCCAAGGAGCCGAGGCGCTGAGAGTGAGAAGAATTCGGTGGCCTGTAAAATACCGCACTGGCTCTCCGGCCTCGGAACAACGAGCCATTGCGATCGATGCCGCAGCTGCACATCCAGCAACTGATGCAGCCCCCTCAATTGTGGAGTATACCGTCCTGACTTCGTCCCAAGGCCTGGCAGCACTGGCACGATAATGTGATCACGGTGTTGTCATCGTCCCAACCTCGTCACGCGCGGCACCGACGAGCGCCGCCCATGGACAGACACTGCAGTTGTCACTAGAGCGGATCAATGTTTAGAGCGACTCGCTCAAATCGCCATCACATTGTTTACTATACTATAGATACGCTCTCTTACGTGAGTTGCGATAATCTATGTGAAAATGGAAATCTGCTTGTCGCCCAACAAGCTTGTCTTGTTATTTGTCCAATTTGTTTAGGAGCCACTTGGCGTTGTCTTTAAGAGAAGAATGAGGCAGATCATGGAAGGAAGGAGGAAAATGAGGTGGAGGAGAGAAGAAGAAGGAAAGGAAAAGAAGAAGAGATGGGGAGAAAAAGAAAGTGAACGAAGGAGGAATGTATGTGGAGGTGAAAGAAGGAGGGATGTATGTGGAGGTGAAAGAAGGAAGAGGAAGAAGAAAATGAGAAAGATTCAAGGCTGAGTGGTAGGTACTGACGACTGTAGAACAGAAAGGATATCTTGCGATTATATTATTGTATACTGTGGCTTTATAGCTGTACCGATGATTACTCTAGCTCACTTTGAAAACAACAAACTTATCTCTATTTCTTTCCTTAATTGCAAAAAAAACATTGTATCTTCATGGTTTGAGTTGTCTACAGCTTTCCACACACACACACACACACACACACACACACACACACACACACACACACACACACACACACACACACACACACACACACACACACACACACACACACACACACACACACACACACACACACACACACACACACACACACACACACACACACACACACACACACACACACACACACACACACACACACACACACACACACACACACACACACACACACACACACACACACACACACACACACACACACACACACACACACACACAAGTTATACCAGATGAGAAGCTGACATCGAATACGAACCCAGTATAACTATGTGAAACATAATGAGCACTAAACCAATAAAGTCAACGCAAGCGAGGAAATCTATGATATCAAAGTTTGTTCTTTTGCACGTTCGCATTTATTTCCATGTTGTATCCGTGTTTATGCAAATGTGTCAAGAAATATTCTACTAATTGTTAGCGCAAGCTGGGAGAATACAGAATGCAGTCCGTAGATGCTAAATTAGCTCTTTGCTAATTTGGTTGGTATCTGCTGATCTCAAGTTCTACCGGCTTCAAAGGCACAGTAATTTCTTAACCTTTGCGAATCCTTGGAAAGTCGGGTCTTTGTGACGGGTTTGCATATACTTCTAGCCTATTCACGATTGGCCAGAAATGTCATTGTACTTGCAGGATCGTACCCGTTTGATGAATTACCAAATGCGTCGAGTCCGATCCTGATGAAAACCATTCGAATACCAGCAAACTGATGTTTTTGCTGTAATCTGTACAATGAATAAGTGATAACCAGTCGGCATAGCTGTCATGCACAGGTAAGTTAAAAATGAAACAAACTAAGGTTTCCGGTTCTCACCTACATTGTGTAACACAATGTAACACATTGTCCTATATGTCTGCCTTTGGTATTAATTGCCTTCTTGCTCTCATTTGAAGATTTAACAAGTTTCTTTTCGTAGTTCATTGTCTCTTTTTCAATGTGCATGCTCATCGGAAGCTCTCCTGTCTACTTTAAAGGGTAATGTCATTTCCATTCCGCGCTAAGGTTTTAAAGGTACACTTCGCTAAGTGTGAGGGTCCTGGTCCAATGCTTGATGAATTTGTGCACATGGCATTTTGTATTGGGTGGGGGAGGAGCGAAGGTCGAGAACGATAATTTTTATCTTTGATCGCGATGAAGCACTGTTAATGAAGCGAGTGGAAGCTAAGCCTACATTTTACTACTTTCATGTACATTATTTGCCTAGCAAGCGGTGCTGGAAACGCCCATCAGAAATGCCATCTAAAATCACAAATCAAGGTTTGCGAATAAATGCGCAATCGCGTAATTTTCAAATTTGCACATCATTCCACGCATGGACTACCGACGATGGCATCCATTTCTGGATGAAAGTCCACAATGTACTGAGTCCGCTCAGAAGATTCTGGCCACACCCTAATGGTGTGCCTAATGCGGCGGATCAATCTTCTCCCGAAGTTCAAGCAGAATTACATTGGCGAAGTTCGCCGGCTTGGCCTGGGTTTCTGAGCTGGGTTATTAAGGGAACCTGTAGGACGGTTGCGTGGTACATTACTATGGTGGTTCAAGTCATTTATACATATACGTATGCATGTACACATATAATTCAAGAATTCAAGAATTATATATATATATATATATATATATATATATATATATATATATATATATATATATATATATATATATATATATATATATATATATAACATAACATATACGCATATCACATGCATCATCTCTGCTACAGGTAATGCCACTTTCTTGCATTTTTGTTCATTATCATTCCCTCAGGCTTTACTGTCAGTTCCAATTTTCAAAGTAATGCAACTTCGCTGTGTCCCTTCGTCTTCGTAAGCAGCGAGAACAGTACGGCGGTAATAGGTACGGTTGGTGACCAATATTATCGTATTAATATTGTCTTAGTTCTTTTTTGTTTGTTAAAGCTGGTGGTATAGGTACATGATAGTTGCGAGTTATACGAGTGATGAACTATTAGTACGTCTACTCCCGTGCTAACTGAGCAATGGTTCACTGAGCGGCCGTCCAGGTCCGACCGTCGCGTTTTTAAGCCGTAGCCACTTGTAATGACATTTTGTGTTGCAATTCCTTCACTCAGATTTGCACACCTAATGTTTTTCCTTCATAAATTGCTCTTGATCTTTGTTCAAACGAGGAGTCTTGCGGCGCATTTTCGCCCGCTGGCAACTTTCAATAGCGTTTCCGAACGAAAGAAAACATTTCAAGTTCCAATTTTACAACTCAGAGCCAGATAAAATATTTCCATGTTCCTTTGCACAAACATCCATCGCAACGTTTTTCCTGAAGTACTCTCAAATTCAAACTTTGTGGAATAGAATGGCTTACGGCGGCATTCCTGGGCGCTGATTGCCGCACACCTCGCACAGCAGCTGGCACATACCACCTGTCTCAAGTAGGAAATGACTAAGGTACTTGGTTCGCATCCTGGAATCCAGAACTTAGTCCAAAAGAGGATGACGCTTCTTGTTATTGTCTATTGCAATGCAATTTATTGAATGTATCGTTTCAGAAGTCACCGTAGTTCGGCATACATGTCTGAAGGCGCATGGGTGCATAAACATTCATGGCAACGCGCCTGCGTCTGATAGTCACGGACATTGGACTGTACTGCGCATTTAACACGCGCACAGGAGAGCCCTTCACAGCCCTTCATATAATGCGAACGGATTCTGAATAGGGGGCGGATTCTGTATTCCCTCCCCAAGGTCAGGTAAACTACTGAAGCTAGAAGCACAACATTTGTAAAGAAGATTACGGACATAGTGAACTATGTGAAATATATATTTAAAAACACTGGGTCAACGCCATCAAGGTCAGGTGTGGCTCACCGATCGGCCAAGTATGCGCCAACGAAACATTGGTGTCAGTTGGTCTACTTTACACCCCGCAGTTCCTATATTTACCAACGGATTTCAAACACTCTCCTTGCATGCGATGTACTGATCACGTTCTAACAGTATCATATTGAATCACAATATCCCTACTCATTTGTGAGATATGGTCCAAAAAAGACGACAGGTGGGCGGATCCCATCCCCTGTGATACGCGTGCGAACACTAACCCTCCGCCTCCAGCGCCCCCACAGGCGCGTTATGCTGGTGCATCTACGCGCACGAAATGCGATTCAGACGGTGGATCCTCGCACCTGTTGCTATCAAGTCGCTTCAGTTGATAGTATTAAACCAGTTCCACAAGGGACGGCATTGAGCGAGTTCCACAAGGGTCGGTGTGGACCGGCTCTGTGTAGACCGACTCGGTGTGGACCGACTCGGTGTGGACCGGTTCGCTACGTCTCGGTGTGGACCGGCACTGTGTGGACCAGCTCTGTGTGGACTGACTTGCCACGTTTTAGTGTGGACCGGCTTGTCACGTCTTAGTGTGCACCGACTCGCTACGTTTGGGTGTTGACAGACACGATTACAAAGGCATTGAAACAAGCGACGATGCTGTCGTTAACCCAGATGAAGAAGGGAAGAATCATCTCAGTCGGTACGGGCGGCAACGTTCTTCAACAAAGCCGCTGTCGGCCATTATAGACGATCAGGCGATTGATGTAGCTTGCCTTGACCTCTACGATGTCCTTCCCGAGGAACCCTCGAGTGAGAGCTCACCAGTCCTGTAGCAACAAGCATGTGCATCTCCCAGTTATTTCTTCAAAGCGTTGCATTTCACATTTCTGCTCCGTGACGCTACACCACATCCAGACGCCACGGAGCGAGCAGTCCAGGGATAAGGTGCCAGTCTCCCAATGGGAAAGTTGTTGGCTCGAGTCCCACTTGTGGCTGCCGTTCGCCAGCGACTAATAGACCCAGGAGATTGGCGGCGCTTAACTGATTCGAAACTGCCTACCCGTTGTGAAGCAAATAACACCCACATCTACACGCCAGTAGATCCAGCGCGTAAGATCCTATGTTCACTAGAAAAACGCAAGTGAACACAGAAGTCGCGCAACACGACTCACCGGTCGGTAATGCCGCACAGGTTCACTGAAGTGACCTGGATGGTTGTGCTGGCAACCGGCCTGCTAGCCGGAACATTCTCGCTCTTCGGGAGGCTGCAACGTAATCGCAAGAATATCTTTCTCTTGGAAATTATTAAATACCGTCGCACACAAGGTTGACAGCGATGTCAGTGGTTGCAAAACAGGCGACCGCGGCGGCGGTGGAAGAAACGGCTGGCGGTGGCGTCAGGGGGCGCGAGGAAGGCGACGGCAGCGTAGGCTGTAGCTGCGGCCGCAGCGGTGGTAGACGCAGAGGAGGAGGCGGAGGTGGCAGCCGAAGTCGCAGACCTGAGTGCAACGGAATATTTTTCGGTTGGTAGTGTGAGGTTCTTTGTTCGGCTGGCTCAGACTACTTAATACGGAGAGAACGGTGACGGATCCACCACAGGTATCTTCTGATACACTTGTACTCGCTCGCAAGGGCTCCAATTACAAAGCTACTGGATCTCACCCGGCAATTAGCGGTATCAGAAGAGCTCCAGTCCCACCATTGAGTGTTCCCTTCCCAGCTGCGGCACATGACACTGGTATTGGCAACAGTCGTCTTCCATGCCTTCTTGCTCAGCCTGTATCCGGCTATACACGCAAGGGCTCTCCTAAGCTGGCGATTGCTTGTGACAGACGGAAGCCGCGTATCCAGCGACCGGCCCATTAGCAGCTGTGCAAGTTACAGACTGGTAGTTTCACGAGTTGCTCACGCGCCGCGGTCGGGTCAGGTCAGATCGGGTCAGGTCTGGTCAGGTCGGGTCAGGTCGAGTCAGGTCGGGTCAGGTCGGGTCAGGTCGGGTCAGGTCGGGTCAGGTCAGATCGGGTCAGGTCGGGTCAGGTCGAGTCAGGTCGGGTCAGGTCGGGTCAGGTCGGGTCAGGTCGGGTCAGGTCGGGTCAGGTCGGGTCAGGTCGGGTCAGGTCGGGTCAGGTCGGGTCAGGTCGGGTCAGGTCGGGTCAGGTCGGATCAGATCGGGTCAGGTCGGGTTAGGTCGGGACAGGTCGGGTCAGGTGTGGCCTCTGGCTCGGTCTTCTGGTCAGCTGATCGGGACCAGGCGCAGTCACGGTGGAGCGTTCGGCCGAACACGAGGTCGTGCAGAGTGCGCTGTGGTGAGCCAAGCACGATCCTTTTCAGGACCCATCTATGTTTTTTTTTTTTTTGGAGGGCTCCACGTGATGTGTTGTGCTAAGACAGAAAGCATGCGACGCGTACAATTTTGTTCTAGCTCACGGCTTCCCAGGAAAGAGGATAGTCTTGCTTTTGCCCCATCCGGTACAACACTGCATGTTCCAGTTGACATCAGTTCAGCCGAGCGTCAGTTAGTTGTCTTGCTGAACAGGTTGTACCCTCTGTCTCTACCACAGATACCAACACATGTCGCAATGCCTTAATGGCTTATGCCAAAAGTACAAGTTCTAAAAATGGCATGGGTTCTCCTGGACGGTGTCCTGAAATGAAAGTCTTATTTATAGGTATGCTACGCAATTATAGCGACAAGGCACATAATGAGCAATATATGACCTGTAGTCCTAATACTTGTAGACTTAATTCAGCACTATATTATTATCTGACCAAAGCGAAAAACCACATCGTCTGACCTATCCTAAACTAAGCGTTTGCTGACAATGAAATATCCCCATAACCTTTAGACAAGTCTTAGGCTAGGGGTACTTTTGCGTGCACTATCTTGTAAAAAGTGCTTCAAGTTTAATTGTTTGGCGTTCATAAAAAATATACCTAAATAATTACACATCATGGGGGAACTTGTTCATCCATACACTAGTTATTTCTCCTAGATATTTTTGTCTTTGATCAGGCATTAAGAAGCTTTGATTTTGTCCCTTGTTACTGACTGAACCTTCATCAGGAACCGCTTCCAACTTTGCTTTCCTTTATGTCGCATTGGCCTGAAAAGATTACCCCGATTATGAACATCGGTTTCGAGCCGCTTCCCGCGCTCGCTATTAACGCCTCCGGCTGTGATGACCAGCTATCGACAGGCCAGGCAAGATCGGGCCAAATGTACCCGGCGGCCATGCGCCACCATGTCGTACGCGTCCTGGAGGGGAGGGGCGAAATCTGCCCACCCCTCCGGTTTTTCGTAGATAACTTCAGATTTTACCGGCCGATATGCCCGATTATTTGCGTACCTGCTTTGGAATGAACGGCACGTTCCTTAAAGTAAGAAAAACGAAAATCTACCGAACTTTTTATGAGTTAGGGGTCGGTAAATTCAAAAAAGTTTTTCAGCGCCAGACCACAAATATCGGCGCTGGTGCGCTTCCCGTATTTTGGCAAAAAGGAAGAGTTCTTGGCAATACTAGCGACTCGTTTGATGTATATTGTTATGCTGCGTTGTTTCGAAGTCATGTCAGGGCACCGAGGTCAAGTCAGGTCAAGTTCATGACAGGCTAAAATACGTCTTTGAGGAGTGGAGGGCGAAATTCGCCCACCCCTCCGATTTTTCGTACACAACTCTATATTGTATCGGCCGATATATGCCATTTTTTCGTACCTGCTTAGAAATGTCCGGCGCATTATTTAAAGCAAGAAAAATGAAGATTGGCCGAAAAGTTCTTAAGTTATCGGCCGTCAAAGTTAAAAAATCGCAGCGCCAGACCACAGAAATCGGCGCTGATGCGTTTCCCGTATATTGGCAAAAGAGAAGTGTTCTTGACAACACTAGCGACTTGTTTGATGCATTTTGTTATGCTATATAATTTAAAAGTCATGTTATGTCGCCGAGGTCATCATGACAGGCTAATGGAACTAAACTTGGTCCACTGGAATGTTGTCATAAATGGAAATGACTGTCATGCGATTGATGTCACTTTGCATGTTACTCCCTACACATCCGGAAATCTACTGTTCGTCATTGTATGCCTACGCGTTTCTTTACTTCATTCATGCATTTCACTCCTTTCTTTGCGAAGCCGATTGTGCCGAGATGCCCAACGGAGCAGTCAGGTTGGAAGCCCGGTTCCGGTAACTGGAGAGGTAATGACCTGATAAAGTGCTCCTATATAGGTGACCTGAGGTCAAACGGCGGATCTGGCGTATGTATGTATTGCATCATTAGTAATGCCCAAAACATAATTAATGCCAATTTTGAAGTATTTAAACACAATAACAAAGATCCATAACAATGACAAGACACGCCACGTAAAACCAAAACTTTGCTATTTTGACCTCATATTTCGCTTTGAAGATATTGACCTAAGGTCACGAAGTTTTCACACAATAGAGTTAACTATCGTGCCCATTCATCCTGCTAATTTCGTTGCTCTAGCATTAATGGGAGCCGAGATCTTGGGGGCGGAATCCGCCCCCCCCCCTCCTCCAGTGCGCGTAATTTTCAGAAGCCCTCTAGGGCGCGTGTTAACTGTCCGCCAAAATTATGCTCTATATAAGAGCATAAGAGCAGAACTGGAATTTTCTCATTTCCAGATGTGTTAAGGGTCAAGGCAACTAGCTTGCGCCTAGCACTAACCCTGATTCTCTAAATCCTCCCCAAGGAAAATTCAAACTGCTTTTTTAAATGTCAACATGCACTCAGGAACACTGGTAACTTAAGCGTTTGGAGTTATAGGAATTCATATGTTTTTTTTAATATACTAACTGTAGATTTGAAATCGTAAGGTACCAGCAGCCTGAATCTCATAATAGTTTATCAGCAAAAAAGCTATCCTCTCCGAGTACTTGCGTATCGAATTCGTTGAGATTGCATTGGCTTCCGTATGGGCTGAACTCCACCCTGCTCCCGTAAGGGGGAAGGGGCTCCGAGTCTCAGAGCCCCATAGGTTCCCGTGCTTCCCGTGTCTCTGAGCCCCGTGCTTCGCACCTCTTGAAATGCACACTTGCTTGACGCCTGTTTATAGAAGTGTTGTGGTAATCATGCACTCAATCGTCTTGCTCATATAGTACTAACACCAGGTTAATTATCCGTTGATCTCGTGAGTGAGAAAAAGTTTTATAAATGTTAGCGTTACCTAGTTCGCGACTTCCAGCATACGTTTCACTGGTGAAGCATGCCCATTACGGAAATACATACGTTGATCCATTTACGTGATGTAAGAACCATTTCGAAGGCATCGGACACCGCCCACTTGCAAATTATTGTCAGATGTCAGGAAAGAGCGGGCAAAGATAGGCCTTGCACAAGGCCAGGTAGGTTTCTTACAGATCACCCATGTATGTAAGCGCATTCTAACGCAGCGAATAGGTCTCGTACAGATCAGGAAATTTCTGCTCCCGCCGACCGCTATGTGCCCCATCAATCGTAGGGCGGCCAATGATCGTCAAACGTCTCTTGGCTGACGTCACCTCCTGCCACCAGGTCATCCTCCATCACCGTTCATGCGTCACAAGCTATCATTGGAACTTATTGTGAATGAGCAATCCAAGGCATTCTGGGACAGGCATTAATGTAGATGTAGCTGTGCTGAAAATATGAACCCATAGATATATGATATGATATATATATATATATATATATATATATATATATATATATACATCAACTTATTTTCAATACGCCGATGTATATGACATGCATATTATCCTGCAAAAACTTAGATTTGGCTATTGCAGTGCAGGACAAGTTCAGATCACGTTGCTAACAGGTCCAAAAGCAAATGAACAAGAACGGTAAGATCACGCCGTGTACTGGTTCAATGCAATTCAGACCATCAGTCTGGAATCCAGATCCATTACCAAGAAAATCAAGCACGAGCATTCACTTCGATTAGGTCTGACGCTGGTTTCGACAGCGGCGGAAGCGGGTGCCCCACAGTCGAGGTTGCCCCCCCCCCCCCCGTGCTGGTCGCCAGGGTGCCCTCCGGCGGCCGCTGAGTGGATGGGCGTCGCAGCCGCCTTTCTAGATCACATCTGGTCACGAGAAGCGGCACGGGTAGCCTGCTGGCTGCCTGGGTCCGGCCCTGCTCTGAGCGCCATCTGTGTGCCATGTTGCTGCCGTGCAGCTCCATGTTCCGTGAAGTCGCGAGACTCACATCGTCATCTCATGGCAGGACTTTTCGGGGATGGACTGGACCAGCATGTACCCCGGATGTCCTGAGTGAACATGGGCGTAGGGACCGGGAAGGGGACGACGGTCAACGAGGTCAGGTTACCTCCTCAACTTTGAGACGAGTTTTATGTTGAACCTTATTGGCATTGCATCGGAATAATCGACTTAATAGCGGCTCTGTCACTCCAACTTTGGCGTAGTTCCCACGCCTCTTTGGCTGGATCGCGCATTTTCACCAGAACCTGTGAGATCCTGTTGGGCTTCGGCGAATCTCACCAGGTCCAATCGGAGACAATCACAGATTGGCAAATATTGCTGGACCCAACTAAATCCCAGCAAATTTCATAAAATGCGATCCCATCAAACCTTCATGGATCCGATCGAACTCATTGAGCCACACCTATTATCATCAGATCCAACTACGTCATCACCAGATGTCATCGAATCCAACCGGAATACATGGAACCATGCCACACCATGTTTGTTTGTTGTTCATTGGGTGGTTCACGACGCACTTCGTGCATATTCGCAGCTAATGGCGCTGCCCACACTGTTTCGCCGGTTGGCCGCGGGATTGGGAATGTCCCGAGCGGTGGTAGCGCAACCGAACCCAGAACCTTTGGCCCCCCAGAAACCAACACCTTAACCACTCGGCCATCCCCGCACCAACTATGTCCTACCTGAACGGCACCCTGAACCCCATTAAGACTGACCGGATCCAATCCGAACTCTGTCGGATCTTACATAATCGAATCGGATCTTGCTTGCTCACAATAGACTCTGCGAAGCCGAAAATATCTTTACGGGATCTAACTGGACCCCATCGGACCATAGCACATTTAGCTGTATCTCAGCGAACCTCGCCAGGTCCAACTGAATACCGTGATGCCGCACAAATTCCTACTCGATTTCGCTGTACCCAAGCATACCCAACTCACAGAGTCTTCACAATCTAGTATTTTTCGTTATTTCTTGATCAACATGCTTCAACGGCAGTTTCGAGTGTTTGAAGCATGTGGGGTTTTAAAAGCCATGGAGCTTGGAAAGTTCGAGATTCTGAGACATCAAGATTTTCAAATATCGCTGATATGACACATTGGCATTCTGATATGTTGTGGTTCTGAATCATTTTTTCGTCATTTCAGGATTTGTTGACACTTAGCTGATATCATTCGGGGTGATAAGGATGTCAGGACTTGCTAGGGTGCTATGCTCTAGTGTTCACAATTTCCCCAAAGTATTGCTAAATAGCTTTGAGCATGCTAAATAGTCACCGAATTATTGTTGAAGGAAGATTTTGGGCAGCGTATTATCACGATGTATTCAGCTGCACATGTATGCTTTTCTCCAGCTCTTAACGGTGTTGTAACCACCGACTCGCTTTCGGGAGCGTTTGCAAACGTGTGACACTGCCCCCCCCTGTGGTGATGTGATTCCTCACCTGTGTGTTCATCAATTTTGCAATGGCTGAACGAAATGTACCGGGAATGGATGTTTGGTGTAATAAATGTGCTTTTGTCTTTATTCGTCTTCCAGAAAATGTTAATTTGTCCAGTAAGTTAACGAAAATTCCAATTTGGCGGTATTCGTCAACTCACTGTTTTCGTGAAGCGATCCCCTCTGGTTGGCAAGCGTCCACTAACAGCCATCTCACCGTTAATGCCTCATGCTCCTAAAATAATGCCTACCTGTGTGCGTACAAGGGCTCGCCAGGCTGCGAAAGGCGGCGCTTCATCACGAACCCAGTGTTTTGGCCCCCGAGGGTGCAGGAGCCCAACCTGCGTCAGTCTGGATGTTGGTCGTTGCAGGAGCGGCGGGCGGCCTGTTCCCCCCTCACTTGTCACTTGGCTGGTGTATGTCGTGGCAGGAGCGGCGGGTGGCCTGTTCCCCCTCACTTGCCACCGGGTTGGTGTTGGTCGTGGCAGGAGCGGCGGATGGCCTGTTCCCCCTTTGTCACCGGCTGGTGTTGGTCGTGGCAGGAGCGGCGGGCGGCCGCTCCCCCTCACTTGTCACTTGGCTGGTGTTGGTCGTGGCAGGAGCGGCGGGCGGCCTGTTCCCCCTAACTTGTCACCGGGCTGGTGTTGGTCGTTGCAGGAGCGGCGGGCGGCCTGTTCCCCCCTCACTTGTCACTTGGCTGGTGTATGTCGTGGCAGGAGCGGCGGGTGGCCTGTTCCCCCCTCACTTGTCACTTGGCTGGTGTAGGTCGTGGCAGGAGCGGCGGGCGGCCTGTTCCCCCCTCACTTGCCACCGGGTTGGTGTTGGTCGTGGCAGGAGCGGCGGGTGGCCTGTTCCCCCCTAACTTGTCACCGGGCTGGTGTATGTCGTGGCAGGAGCGGCGGGTGGCCTGTTCCCCCCTCACTTGTCACCGGGCTGGTGTATGTCGTGGCAGGAGCGGCGGGTGGCCTGTTCCCCCCTCACTTGTCACTTGGCTGGTGTAGGTCGTGGCAGGAGCGGCGGGTGGCCTGTTCCCCCTCACTTGTCACTTGGCTGGTGTATGTCGTGGCAGGAGCGGCGGGCGGCCTGTTCCCCCCTCACTTGTCACTTGGCTGGTGTATGTCGTGGCAGGAGCGGCGGGCGGCCTGTTCCCCCCTCACTTGTCACTTGGCTGGTGTATGTCGTGGCAGGAGCGGCGGGCGGCCTGTTCCCCCCTCACTTGCCACCGGGTTGGTGTATGTCGTGGCAGGAGCGGCGGGCGGCCTGTTCCCCTCTCACTTGTCACTTGGCTGGTGTATGTCGTTGCAGGAGCGGCGGGCGGCCTGTTCCCCCCTCACTTGTTACTTGGCTGATGTAGGTCGTTGCAGGAGCGGCGGATGGCCTGTTCCACCCTCACTTGCCACCGGGTTGGTGTTGGTCGTGGCAGGAGCGGCGGGTGGCCTGTTCCCCCCTCACTTGCCACCGGGTTGGTGTTGGTCGTGGCAGGAGCGGCGGGTGGCCTGTTCCCCCCTAACTTGTCACCGGGCTGGTGTATGTCGTGGCAGGAGCGGCGGGTGGCCTGTTCCCCCCTCACTTGCCACCGGGTTGGTGTTGGTCGTGGCAGGAGCGGCGGGTGGCCTGTTCCCCCCTCACTTGTCACTTGGCTGGTGTATGTCGTGGCAGGAGCGGCGGGTGGCCTGTTCCCCCCTCACTTGTCACTTGGCTGGTGTATGTCGTGGCAGGAGCGGCGGGTGGCCTGTTCCCCCCTCACTTGTCACTTGGCTGGTGTATGTCGTGGCAGGAGCGGCGGGTGGCCTGTTCCCCCCTCACTTGTTACTTGGCTGGTGTAGGTCGTTGCAGGAGCGGCGGGTGGCCTGTTCCCCTCTCACTTGTCACTTGGCTGGTGTATGTCGTTGCAGGAGCGGCGGGCGGCCTGTTCCCCCTCACTTGTTACTTGGCTGGTGTAGGTCGTTGCAGGAGCGGCGGATGGCCTGCTCCCCCCTAACTTGTCACCGAGTTGGTGTTGGTCGTGGCAGGAGCGGCGGGCGGCCTGTTCCCCCCTCACTTGCCACCGGGTTGGTGTATGTCGTGGCAGGAGCGGCGGGCGGCCTGTTCCCCCCTCACTTGCCACCGGGTTGGTGTTGGTCGTGGCAGGAGCAGCGGGTGGCCTGCTCCCCCCTCACTTGCCACCGAGTTGGTGTTGGTCGTGGCAGGAGCGGCGGGCGGCCTGTTCCCCCCTCACTTGCCACCGGGTTGGTGTTGGTCGTGCCGGCCCGGGCTCGCACTGTGAGCACGGTTTCAGCGCACACAGCTCCCTGCTAACACATAACCCTGGCGCGTCCGATTTCTCTACGTGGCTTCCGCCCAACGACCGGGGAGGTTGCAGATGCCGAGTTTATGTACGTCGAGCGCAGAGCACCAGGCTGTTGGCAGACACTCTGCTCGGACTATAAACCACGACAGCTCTCGTACACCAACTTTATACTTGTTGGACTTTTTCCCGGTGAGGCTACAAACTTGAAGTAACGAGCAGCTTGCGTGGAGCAGCTGTTGTTAGATTTACATTTGCTGCGGGTTGGTGGTAAAGCCAGCAGATCCACCCTGTGCAAAAGCAGAGAATGCATGCCCCGACTCATCAGCAGTGATGACGAAAATCGTGAATTCCGTAGCAGAAGACTGGGGTGCCCTGGAATGAGTCATGCATAGGAAAGGAATTGTTATTTTGTGGTTCGTTCAACATTAAATTGGAACTGAAAATGATGCGTATATGTGCAGTCAGTTTCTCGTCGTACTCTGGTGCGTCATCGTAAAGTAAAACTGTACGATGTATTAGTGGGATCCATGAATTCCAGGCGTGGCCTGGAATTCATGGATCGGGAGTGGGACCAGGGTTCACGCAACAAGCTTTGCTTAGCAATAGAATCCTGGTTCCTAAAGTCACCCCAGCAACAACTCGGATTATTTTTTTAAACCAGCAATGTCTTCATCATGCTTTGCCGCCTTAAGTTCCCGGGGAATTAAAATGGTTCTACATTTTGTATTCGTTTTCATGCCATTAATTGCGCATTTTGAGACTTCATACTGCCCCGATAATTATTTGTATTCTGGGGACAGGGTTTAATTATCTGCCGTCTTTATCATTGAATCAACTGCCGCCGACGCCTGAACACTTGATCTGGAGGATGGCTGCGACCCTTTCGTTCGAAAACGGTTTCTCCAGATGCGAAGGCTGCAGTAGATGATGTAGAACCACTGCAGCCACTGAGTTCACACCTTCAAAGAGCTCAAACCTTCAAGGTTCTGCCGTGATGTTAGTCCTTTTTCCTATGAATAAGAGCCTTGCAAACGGTGTTCGATTGACTACTTTCATACACTAATTTGCATAAAATCATCTTTGCAAATGTTGACCTTCGAACAACATAAGAAATGCCATCTACCTACCAATCTGTTCGAATTCCAACATCAACCTTGAAACTAATCAACTGTGCTAATTGGAAATTTGGGAACAAAGCAATGCACAAGGACGTTTGCATTGCATAGTATGGCATGGCATGCAACAATGGCCTGACACAGATTATGAAGCTGAATTTAAGCCACTGCTAGAAAGTGCCTGAGAATTTCAGATCAAATGCCTTGACTAGCTGCATTATAGAGTGCTTTCGTAAGCCACAAGCTAAATATCATTACCTAAAACTTAGCTAATACAAATGACGCTAGCTCAAGAACCACGTGCTAACTAAATTAGGTGTGTGGCTTACTACCTAGTTATACTCTGGTCCGGTGAATGTCCAGGAAATAAACATACAGTATATATGTATACGTATAATATACATACACACAAACATATATATATATATATATATATATATATATATATATATATATATATATATGTGTGCGTGTGTGTGTATGTGTGTGTGTGCGTGCGTGTGCGTGTGTGTGTGCGTGTGTGTGTGTGTGCGTTTGTGTGTGTGTGTGTAAATGCCTCTCCTTTGCCTTATCATCCGCACTATCGGCGCTTTGGAATTGTTTTGCCAGTGGAAAATGTTTACACATTTGCTATTCGTTGGTAGCTGTGTACGGATAAATTATGTGCACATAGTTGCTTCCTTTGATGGTCCGAAGGATTTTTGATGAAGGGAATTTGGTCAAAGTAAATGAAACAAATATCGACATAGATTTGTCAAACTGTTCTGGAAGCTATTTGAGCGCACTCAAAGAACACTTGCTCATCACCACCCGTACATTGCTGAAAATTCCTAAACAATGCCTTCCTTAACCCGTTCCGTCTAGGGGTGTCTTCATCCCCCCCCCTCATGTTCTTCGCGGATAGCGGACGAACATCGCGAGGCAGCGCGCCCAAATTTGGCATACCTTTTTACACATCAATTTTACATGCTGATTCAAAATTTCTAGGTCAGATCTCTTGGGTCAACGAGTTATTCAAGGTCAAGTGAGGTCACCTCCAAAAAAGTTAAACCAGTCGTCACGCTTTAACGGATACAGATATTTTGATGAAACTTTCAGCGTTCGCTTATCTTTACGGATGCAACAAAACGTACGAGTGGAATTTTTAATTTTTTTTCTCCGTTTTTGACTACATATAACTTTTGTGTATTTGCCAAATTGCAGTTCAAATGCAGGATTCTGGCTAAAGTAGGCATTTTTATTAGGTTAAGTTGACTTCCAACAACGTTTTTCGGCCTGCTCTACACATTGGGAAAGGAAAATTAAGGAAAACTTGAAAACTCAAAATTTTGAAATAAAAAAAAATGTGGGGGGTCCAAAAATATAGCGTTGGTCGATTTCACTGTCCTTTTCTCATTCCAAATAAATTTTGTTTTCTCATATATCCGCCAAAATGAACACCCCAGAGAAAAAAATATAATGTAAGTCGTGAAAAGTCGTGAAAATCTAGCCCCCGGCCCCCCCCCCCCCCTGGTGTCGACACTTTTGGGGAATTTTTTTTATTGGGGTAGACCCTGACCTTACTCGTCGAGCGCTTTCCGTTGACGCCTTTTTCGTTTTCGTGCGATGCTTAGTTTGGATTTTTGGATTTCTTCAACCGCCCCCCCCGAGACGGGGTGTGAGGATTTGACCGGAAAGATGGCGCGGGTTAATAAGAGAGTCGACTAAAATGACATTTGAAGTTCTAATATCTAAGTTTGTCACTGAGTAGGCGACAAAATGAGCTGAGCTGAACAGCAAAAATTGAAAACATGTCATCTGCAATTGCTGAATATACAGCTTGCATATTTTCCTGCTCCTTCACGCCAGCAGCATTGTCTAACATTATGCTAGCTGTCGAACACGGACACTTGATGGATCCTAATGAGGTCAGACTTTTCAAGTGGACTTTGCTCAGGGGATCCCATCACACCTCTGTGGGGACAGTCCATAAACGCTGGCTGGTTCAGAGGACCCCACCACACTGAGCCCTAACCGATTCAGAGGACACCACCACACCGGGCCCTGGCCGATTCAGAGGACCCACCACACCAGCCTCTGACCGGTTCAGAGGACCACCCCACACCAGGTTCTGACCGGTTCAGATGACCACCCCACTCCACACCGGGCCCTGACCGGTTCAGAGGACCACCCCACACCACACCGAATCCTGACCGGTTCAGAGGACCCCACCACACCGGGCCCTGACCGGTTCAGAGGACCACCACACACTACACCGGGCCCTGGCAGGTTCAGAGGACCACCCCACACCAGTCTCTGACCGGTTCAGAGGACCACCCCACACCACACCGGGCCCTGGCCGATTCAGAGGACCCCACCACACCAGCCTCTGACCGGTTCAGAGGACCAGCCCACACCACACCGGACCCTGGCCGGTTCAGAGGACCCCACCACACCGAGTCCTGACCGGTTCAGAGGGCCCCACCACACCGGGCCCTGACCGGTTCAGAGGACCACCCCACACCAGGTTCTGACCGGTTCAGATGACCACCCCAATCCACACCGGGCCCTGACCGGTTCAGAGGACCACCCCACACCAGGTTCTGACCGGTTCAGAGGACCCCACCACACCAGCCTCTGACCGGTTCAGAGGACCACCCCACACCAGCCTCTGACCGGTTCAGAGGACCACCCCACACCACACCGGGCCCTGATCGGTTCAGAGGACCACACCACACCGAGTCCTGACCGGTTCAGAGGACCCCACCACACCAGGTTCTGACCCGTTTTTTTTGTTGGCCGCTATCCAACACGATATGCAAAGTTTGGCAAGTATCGCCCTGCTTGAATCCAATGACGGAGGTGGTGTTACCATGGAAACTCGGGGAGCGTTTGGGCTGTTACGCACCAAATACGACTGTCAGAAACATTTTTCCTTTGATCTTAGTTCCATTTTTGTTAAATCAACAACTCCGAGTTGCCATCCTAGGCTTAAAGAGAATGCTTTATCAATGCAAAAATATGTTCTTCCGACCTGGGCATGCCGTCGTGACACTGCTGCCTGTTGTCGACGCTTTATGGGCAGAAGTGTTTTGTTTATATTTTAAATTAAATGTATAATTTATATGTACTATTCGCTCAGCAATTTCCAACTGGTGGTTCACTCTCCGAAAACTTTTTCGTACTTGGTTTTATATATTTCATTTCAGCTTGGTTTTTACTAATGTCGTCAGTTGTAATGCCTGCCATCGCAGATTTGTGACTATGGGTATACATTTATCTTATGCTTAGTGCTAAACATGGAAATAAAATAGTCGCACATTTTAAAGTGGTCTCCATTTTGAAGCGCTTCAACCGTTTTTGGAGCATGATTTGAACAGATCACAGCCCAGACGACGATCGGGGCTGGATGTTGTCAGCTGACCTGGACAGCTGGCGGGCCAGACGATCAGGGCAAATAAATTTTCAGCTGACCTGGGCAGCTGGCGGGTCAGACAACGATCGGGGCAGTGTGTTTTCAGCTAGTCGTAGACTAACGCAATATATATGGAAATCAATCGTCTTCAAAAGAGGACGGTCGCTGCAGAAAACGTCAGCTCGTGGAACTATATCTGGCGCACACCTCATGATACTATCAAGGCAAGTCAAAAATTAAGCACAAATAACTCACCTCATGACTCAGTGTGTGAGTTGTGAGGTGAGTTTGCACCATATTACTGCAATGACACAGTAATATGGTGTCATTGCACTGTGTTTCACGTGGAGAGGCAGAAGTGAAATTACGAATGTATGCAAGCGAATTTGTGACGCAACATAATACATGTAGCAATTAGGCATCTGGTCATCTCCTCACAACTCCTATAGGTCTATAAACAAGAACTTTGGAGTCCATCCCCCAATGGGTATTATCTATGTTACTACAATAAGAGGTAATTGAAGGTATTGTAGACAGAGATAAGTGCATTTGTTGTTTATTGGATGGTTTACGACGCACTTTATGCGCATTCACGGCTAATGGTGCCAACCACACTGTTTCCACATATGAGTGCATGTTTCACATTAGCCACAATGGCTGTCCTCCATGTCCTGCTCTTATCAATGGTTGACAAATGTTTCATATCGAGATAAGACGTTATGGTTTTCGATGTAGTCAAATTCCGTAGCTCTTCTGAGAGAGGAGGATTGTCACAGTAAGCTGGAAGGCGAACATTTACACGGTGGAAAGTTATAAATTCTAGAAATTGTGTGTTGCTTCTAGGGCGATCAACATCAGTATCAGCATCAGCAAAATAATGTCAACTGCACCTCAGAGAGCATTTTCCACTTTTGTTACCTGAGGTAATGAATGATTCATCACACAATTTTTCCTGAAATGACATATTGGTGACGATAGTAATCTATTGCTGGTCTTCATCCGTAAGCAAGCTTCTCATATACGTTTTCATCTTCAGGAGAGTAATTTAGAACTGCATTGAACATCCAAAGCAATAGAAGCATTTTACCATTAAATAACAAAATATGTCCTGATGAGGTTCTTCCTCCGAAGAACAGCTGGTTCCTCAAATAGTGCAAGTGCAGACATAGCCTCGCTTAGATGCCAAAAACATTTCCACAGTTATTCTGAATAGCTTCCCCACGCCCTTCATATCATTGAAGGATCTGCAAGCTTCCGAGAGCTCACTGCTATATATGTATGGCGTAGACTACTACGTATGCATTGTGAGTTAGCGCATCCCTGCGGCGTTAACATTTACCTTCCGAGAGCATCTCGCCGTCTTCTTCTATGGAGAAGGATTGTCGCCACCACGCATCGCCATTTCGCTCCATATTAGACATAAATTAGACACGAAGCAAAGGCCGGCGTATTGCTTGGAACAAGTTCTGCCTAATGAAGCCCAGCATGACCTCATGAGCTCAATCTCTAACACTATATTTGTACTCATTCCAGAGAACTTTTGATTTTGATGTGATTTTCCAAGTGCAAAATGGAATATTTATGTAAAAGTATATAATTGGACAAAGACTGACTTGATATGGTGCATTCTCTGATGAGGTTCTTTCCCATGACGCCACCAACGACATGTTATTTGACTGATAAGATCCAAACGAACGCTGACAAGTATTGCATACCGATAAAAGGAAATTATTTATGACAATCTGTAAAAATTTACATTCTTCTAATTTTGGCAAAAATCTGATATTTGCCATCGATCAGATGACAATCAATGAGCCCACGTGTCTGTTTTGTGTCAGTTACTATATCTTATGCGAAGTTCTTCGCTGGATTGTGTTTTGTTTCCCTAATCTGTTTTGTTTGTAATTGTCATGAGGATCGTACTAGGCCCATCCTGTGCCATTCAAAGATGAAGTATCAAATGGCGGTACGGATGAATGATCTTTCAAGACCGGGATTTTGTGGCGGCCTCTCAGAAGAATAAAATAAAAATAAGAGTATTTCCTTAAGGTTACGTTGCTAAAAACCTACGTGTATGAAGCTTAAAATTGCACCATAGGTCAATGACCAAGTGTGCCCTGAAAAAGTATGTGACCTTATCTCAAATATGAAATGTCAATGCAACAAGACTCAAAGCCCATGTTTGCCTGATTAAAAATCAATTTGTACGGAATGATGAGATTTACTTCACCAATACTGCTCTGCTGTAATATCACCGCCTGTGGCACATTTTCGCCTGGCATACCCTGTATACAGACGCCATGTGTAATTGATCTGACAAGAACCGGATTTATTCCTTGCATCAAAATATGCACAAAAGGTGTATTCTCGGCTATTAAGAACTTCAGAATAACATCTAACGGCTTGGCACTATATAACGGCTTGGCACTCATAGCTAAAAATAAACGACTGGAGGGGGGAGAGCAACTGGCAGGAGAACTGACTGGAGGGGGAACGACTAGATAAATGACTGGAGGGAAGGGAAGAGTTGCATCCACCCATCCCCCACCCCCTTCGGGGCGGGGATGGCCGAGTGGTTAAGGTGTCGGGCTATGGGTACCAAAAGTCCCGGGTTCGACTCTAGCGCCACTCAGGACATTTCCCAATCCCGCGGCCCACCGGCGAAACAGTGTGGGCGGCGCCATTAGCCGTGAATGTGCATAAAGTGTGTCGTGAACCAACCAATAAACAACCCCACCCCCTTCTTGGTATACGAGGATTTATGTATGCTCCCAATGATTTGTTTCTGACAACCTAACAGCTATCATTCATTTGCATGTGCCACATCGCAAAGGAATCATTATGGATATCATTCCGCAAAATATGGCATAATGAGTCGTGCTGTGATCCATACGATTGCCCATGGCACGGTGTTTGCATTCCATTCATGCATGTTCCTTCATCGTTACGTCCTGCGTGTCCGTGCGATGAAATGCTTGCAAAATTAATTGAGTTTCTGCCCGAACAAGGGCTGTAAATAGAGGGCACACTTGATGTTCGAACGTAAATTATGTAGGTCCTCCTTGTTCGGTAACGTTAGAAACCTTGTTGCCTTTTGCATGCTTCGTCAGCAATTTCTGATGTGTAGATGTTTTAATTACATGCATCGGCAAGCATCACGTTCCACGCATATGTCAGCCATACACAAAGTTTGCTGTATGCATGGATGGAAAATTGCAGCAGGTTTACACATGGCGATCTAGAAAAACGTTCGCAAGAGTTCACAATTCCAAGAGTTTCCAAATGCGAAGGTCGAGGTGAGTCGGGCCGAGTACGACCAGGTTGCTCATTTGAAATTCGTTCGCGTACACACGAGAGTTTGACAGGATACAAGGATGTTTACAGTGTCAACCTCACGATGCGAACATTTTCGCTTGGCCGCCTGGACTTTCAATAAGGTCCGTCCAGTTTTAATGTCCTGCACTGAGAAGGCAGTCTGGCGATAGTCTGTTGATCCCACTTTTCCTCTGATGATAGCTGTAGCGCCTTTTCATCTCTACGTGCGAGGCAGCTGCCTGACATGGGGCGTCTGCCCAGAGGGGCGGCTGCCCAGAGGGGCAGATGCCCAGAGGGGCAGATGCACAGAGAGACAGAGATGCACAGAGAGACATCATGTCAGGTGTGTGTATTCGCAGGAGACCCCGAGCGGTACAGCTTCGCTGCGCCGTCGCTCCCGCCGACTGCCAACGTATCTAAGTTTTATCAAACTGGCCGGAAGAAATTAGTGTAATAAGGGAGGTGGCGAGCGGCCGTGCGGCTCTCGACCGCACGGCACGCAGAGCCGGTAAACAACACCACGGCCTCTTTGAAGTCATTGTGTCGATACGACCGGCCGCCAGCGAAGGTGCACGTGAGGGCGGGGGCGGGGGGGGCGGTGAACGGTCACACCTGGCCGCTATCGCCACAGAATGGATCCTGTGATACGAACAAGTGAAAGCTTTTAGAGCGGCATCCGCGCGGTCTTCGCAGAAAAGCCCGCACGACACGGTGCGCCTGGGTAGGAAACGCCGAAGGGCAGAATGTGCAGAGACACGGACAGCCGACACGAGGATAAACGATCAGAAAACTTGCACAATGGCGCAAGAAACCTGCAGACTTCTAGGGATGGAGTCGTTAGCTGAATTACGTTGGGTTCAACGTTGAAGCATAGATCAACAGAACTAGGGCCTGGTAGCAAGCATGTGGAGGGCAATGCAGGAGAATGAAGAAGATGACGATGTGGTGGAGGGGAAGTAGGAGAGAGAGATAGAGAGCGCGCGAGATCGAGATCGAGAAAACGAGAGAGGAGAGAAAAGGAGAACAAGAAACAGAGAAGGAGAAAAAGAGAAACAAAGAGTGAGAGAGAAAACATGAGCAGGAGAAGGAGAGAGATAGACAGAGAGAGAGAGATAGAGAGAAAGAGATAGAGTGAGTAAGGGGAAGAGCAAGGGAGACAAGAGAAAGGGAGAGAGTGGGATAGGAAGAGACGGAAATAGAGAGTAATGGAAGGAGAGAGATGAGCGCCACATCAGATCGACGGTAAGCCGATACGCTTCTGACGTGCCGCAGGTCAATATTGCCGCAGGCATGGCAGGCAGTTTGGGCTGCTCCCCATTCTTGATTAGCGTGCCACCATTCAGAGATGCCGGTGGCTGTAGAGCGGCTCCGAGCCGTCCAATCGGTCTGAGTGCGCCGGCCACTGTGCGATGGCTATTTTGCGACGACGGAGCACGCGCCTCCCGATCGGCGGTCCAAGCGGCGCGATCTTTGTCTGCACGTGCTGGGACCGGGCCGGATATCGGTGCGATCCGAGTTCCAATCGGCTCAAAATCGTTCGGCTGCACTACGAAATGCTTGCGCACGGCGCCGGCGGTGCGGCGGTGCAGGTTGCGGCACTGCACAGTGCACACCGCCCGTGGCCGGTACAGGCTGTATGCACCGACAGGTGTTCCGCTCGAGGCTATCATACCACTCGGACGGACACAAGTCCGACCTCTGTTGCACTCACAAGCCCCATTCAGCCACATTCCTGAAACAAGCCCACAGGAGTTTCACCGTTTCGTCTTTTAACACAGACACACTGGTGAAAATTTCAACATCCAAGTTTATGCAGTAAAGCCGTCCAGCTCGTGATTTTTGCCCATCCAACAGATTAAGCCTCGTGACGAAAGGAAGTTGGGCCGTGAGGCGTCACAGTGCTTTAAGGTGACAAATACAAGCGTCATGGTTTCGTGTCCTTCTGTGTAAAATTAAATACACAAGTACTCACTCTACCTCTGACACACTCTCTCACGCACTCACTCACTCACTCACATTTTTCCTCTCCCTCTGTCTCTGTCTCTCTCTACCTCTCTCTCTTTCTCTCCCTCTCTCTCTCTCTCTCTCTCTCTCTCTTTATGTATATTATGTATGTGTTTGTGTTTGTGCGTGTGTGTGTGTGTATGTATGCGTGTGTATGTATGCGCGTGTGTGTGTGTGTGTGTGCGTGTGTGTGTGTGCGTGTGTGTGTATGTGTGTGTGTGTGTGTGTGTGTGTGTGTGTGTGTGTGTGTGTGTGTGTGTGTGTGTGTGTGTGTGTGTGTGTGTGTGTGTGTGTGTGTGTGTGTGTGTGTGTGTGTGTGTGTGTGTGTGTGTGTGTGTGTGTGTGTGTGTGTGTGTGTGTGTGTGTGTGTGTGTGTGTGTGTGTGTGTGTGTGTGTGTGTGTGTGTGTGTGTGTGTGTGTGTGTGTGTGTGTGTGTGTGTGTGTGTGTGTGTGTGTGTGCAGTAACCACTCTTTACAACACTGTTTAGGTTTCCTCCTTCTTTAGATCCATGACCTCCTTCTTTAGACCAGAGAAAACGGTAAATGTTCCTGATAAGAAAGGAGCATGGGCCTTCTTGTTTCCACACTGATGCACATCTTCAATGTTATAATTACCCTATTTTAATCAAGGAAGTTAAAACTGCGAGTGTCTGCCCACTTATCTACCACATATCTGATTTTTCAATATTACCTTCCAGATCTTCGGTAGAAGGTTCCGTGCTCATGCTGAAGGAAATTTCACCGTTAATACACCACGTCATGTGAAGTAGGAAGCCCGTGTCTTTCGGCATCGCCATATCCCAATATCACGCGCGATTGCATGCTCTCAGAGCTCTTTCCCCCGAGCGGCGTCGACTTTTCATTTTAACTTTCGGCTTATTTGAAGTGAGCTAAAGAGGAGCCATTGTGCGAGGTGGTGTAGTCGAGCAGCGGTGCCGGTGACTGGTGGTGGCCGTGGCCGTGCAGGACAGCGGCCATGGCGTGCCGGATCGGTCGGCCGCCACCCCTCCCCGCCGCGCCCATTACAGTCGCGTGCCCGATGGCGTCGCTGACCGCCTGACAAATCACCCATGATTGCACTCATTTAACTGTGAAAAGTTGCCGTTGTGCCGCCGCCCGCCTTCCAGCCGGACATTTCACGGCCCGTCCTTGTACGCGCCGCGGTCGTCTTTATCAGAGGCGGCGCGCCGCATACGTCGCGCCGTCAGCTGGCGCACGCGTTGGCACGTGACGACGGGGCGTCACAGAAGCTGTCGAGTTGCCGGCGGCGGGTCGGCCGGCGCCAGGTGTCGCGCATGGGAAGTCGACGAAGCCTGATGGCACGCGGCCAATGCCGTCTCCTGCCGATCCTCACATACCGCCACTTGATCGATCACCATCCGACGGTTCTGGCCAAGTCCACCAACACGCATGCGGGCCGCTACAGCCTTCTCTTGGTGTCACTCAACACGCTCGAAGGTGTCGAATGGTGGGATGGTCGAATTGTTCGGGGACCCTGGGTGTTCGAGCAGTACTGCGTCGCTCGACTTCAGCCGGGACAGGCCGAGGCTTCACGTCGACGCCTGACACTCGGTAGCCGGAAGATGCATTATCAGCGCTCGCCCAGTTCTGATTTCAGACTGGGTGCGGAGTAGCCAGAGCCAGTCAAGCATGAGCTAGTAAAATTGGTCTGACTGGAAGAGCGCCGTGATTTGAAACTGTATGACTGGCGTTTTAGATATCCTTGGTTTCCTTTTTGACTGTGTTGTTATTTGTACAGAGATGACTGGGACTGTGTCACAGAAAGCATGCGTACGCGTCCGAGATCATCGCGTGCGTGCCAGGATTGGCTGCGTTCGGTCCCCATTACGTACAGTGTGATGCCCGTCAGCGATGCATGCTGTTAAAACGGCCGCTCGGACGGCTGGCGCCGGCTCACGCCACGATTACCTCTCACCTCTGTGACATCGCCCACTCGATGTTGGCACATCAGCGGAGCTCGGTCATGCTGGGATGGAATTTAGGGGTGCGCCGACTGCGTTGGTCATGCAGCTTATACTGTACTTGAGCTGTACTTGTACTGTACAGTACTGAGATGCGAGGGAACTCGACTATCATCTAGTTGTCACTCGACTTCTGCCAAGTTGCCAATCGGTTCCCACCTAGTTTGCTCTCGGCTCCCACCTAGTTGGCACTCGGCTCTCACCTAGTTGGCACTCGACTCCTACCTGGTTGCCTCTCGGTTCTCACCTAGTTGGCACTCGCCCTACACCTCGTTGGCACACAGCCTCCGCCTAGTTGGCACTCGCCCTACACCTCGTTGGCACACGGCCTCCACCTAGTTGGCACTCGGCTCTGACCTAATCGGAAGTTGAGTGCAGCGCATAGTCGGAGCCTGGTTCTCATAGTCAGGGAGCTCGACTCCCCAGAGGTTCACAATCTTCTGGGGCCATCCGGCTGGTGGTAAGATATGATGCGTGCAACCTAAGAAATCTGATGAATGTTTATTTAGGCTGGAACAATGCCTTTTTATCTTGCTTGAAATGCGAATAATCTTCGATGGCAGTGGCCGAGCCTTAAAAATGCGCCCTTTCAGAAAGCTACGGCATTTCTCCGAGTTCGAATTCCCTTCCCGTACTGTGCTTGTCACGGTAATACACAACAATTGTGGGGTAGTCGCCCTGTGCACTAACCGACCAGGGAGCGCGCGCATGAAGGGAAGCGGATAGCGAAGAGAGCGCGCTCAGAAGACTGCGTGATTGGGCTCGACCTGATTAAATACGATTGAAATGTTGAGAGAAATGTTGATTTTATTAATTGGAAAACACTTAAAATGGATCTCTTTGCGGAGATGGTAGAGCCATGTGGCGATGGAGAAGAATACGATGACCATCACTATTTGACCATTGTTGTTTGTAGCTACTGAAAGTAAAATGCACATTATATTGCTAATACATGACAGTTAATATTTCAACAGAGATGCACAATTTGATAATCCACGTTGTAAAGCTTCTACATTTTCGATAGGGTGGACAATAGCTTATCTACCTAGCACCTCATTGTTGCCATCGACGTTCGTTCGCCATGTTTTTTTTCTTCTTCAAATGCCCTTAAATATTGTCACCCGATGTCATGTTCGTCTTCATTACATCACATCACCAACACCAATTTGGATAAATTGACAACAGCTGATTACGCACATGACGGTCCGTGATTTGACAAAACGCTATAGCTCTATCTTCAAGTCTACATTCCGTAAGGTTCTGGAAGCCGAGCTACATTTGTATTCGTCACCTGCATCCCTCAGCGTGCAAACCGGCGGAGTTGGACACGGTCCACCCGAGGATTCTACCCGGTATGAATGACTGGCACCTCCAGCGGACATAACCTAATCATTGCGTAGAGCAGCTCAGCCTCATCATTTTAAGTAGCCATAAGAAATTATGAGGGAAAGTGACTTTCAAAAATGAGACATTGTCTTCCGGAATCTGAGACACTTTCTACGCCTTGCCGGATTGTGTGGCACTGCCAAGTGAACATTGCTCAATGAAGCGGAGAACAGACAAAGTTGACTATTGACGCCATATTGAGAAAGGTTCAATGGTATCTACAAAGAAAAGAGCTGACTTGTGAGTATATATGTGCATATTTGCATATATACATATATGTATCTATATTTATATATATATATATATATACATATATGTATACATATATATATATATATATATATATATATATGTACATATACATTAAATGCGCACAGTTTCCGCATTACACCGTGCTTTCGTTAGTGCAATCGCGTTGCACCATGTGTTCGCCACACTCGGTAGGAGAACAAAATATGTCAAGTTGAAAATTGGATGTCAGTCGAAGCTGTCTAGGACACCTCCATTCATTAGGCGCATCTAAGTAACAACGCATGCAATGAAGAATTGATGAATACATGATAAATCTTCCACATGCCAGCACACGTGGCAAGATTAGCTTAAGGCTATATATAAATATATATATATAAGCTCATCCATTTAAGTGGTGTGAGTGGAAGAGGGAGAAGGTGACAGGTTCACAGAGAGAAGAAGAAATATAAAAAGGGTGAAAAGAAAGGATCAAGATGGAAAGAAAGCTTCAAAGACGAGGTTATGTAAGACTCCGACCCACCCTTTAGTCGCGATTATGATATGCTGACCGACCCTGATCCGGAGATCTCGGTCTCCATGACAATATGTCCCTTCGTCTCATCACTGGCTAAATCCGATTTTCTTGTCAGTGGCATCACTGCCACCACTGCCACCCGCGACTGAAGAATGCAATGCACGGGCTCCGGTTTTGGACTACCCTGTGACTCCCTGTCGTCCATATTTTTATTCTAGCTTGTCTGGGTGCTCCTTGACCCTTCCCTAGCCAAACCTTTATGTGTGTGTAAAATAGAGATAAATAAAGAGAGAGAGAGAGAGAGAGAGAGAGAGAGAGAGAGAGAGAGAGAGAGAGAGAGAGAGAGAGAGAGAGAGGAGAGATAGAGGAGGAGAGAGAGATGAAGATAGAGAGGGAGATCGAGAAAGAATGAAATAGAGGAGGCAGGGAGAAACAAAGAGAGAGACGGAGGGAGAGAAAGAGGGAGAGAAGGAGAAAGGTAGCCTGTCTCTATCCAGAATCTAATCGTCAGAGTGACTTCTGGCTTCTCGTGTATGTGCGGCAGATCTGTGCTGCAGTTCCTCGGCTCCACCACGCCTCGACTTGGAGCGGCGCCTGGAGCGCGCAGCAGGCCCGACGCGGCCGGTGGACACCTTGGTGTCTGGTGCACGTCCGCCACGTGCGGGAGACGACTCGTCTCCACGGCCGAGTCGAGGCGGCGCCTCGAGCGCGCAGCAGGCCCGACGCGGCCGGTGGACACCTTGGTGTCTGGTGCACGTCCGCCACGTGCGGGAGACGACTCGTCTCCACGGCCGAGTCGAGGCGGCGCCTCGAGCGCGCAGCAGGCCCGACGCGGCCGGTGGACACCTTGGTGTCTGGTGCACGTCCGCCACGTGCGGCAGACGACTCGTCTCCACGGCCGAGTCGAGGCGGCGCCTCGAGCGCGCAGCAGGCCCGACGCGGCCGGTGGACACCTTGGTGTCTGGTGCACGTCCGCCACGTGCGGCAGACGACTCGTCTCCACGGCCGAGTCCAGCTGATTGGCTGGCAGTGATCAGGTTTGGTGGCGACGTGTGGACGCCACCTCTGAAGCGTCGCATGCCGGCGACGTCTGGCGCAGACGCGTGACCCGCCTGGCCGATGGCCGCTCCCGTCATCGTTTGTCCGGCGGCGGGCGGGGGCGACTACGTCCGCAGCCGTCCACCAGCGGTCAACAGCTGGGCACAGCCGCTGTCTGCTGTCCACTGTCCGGGCGCCATTTCGGCCGTGGGAGCGCTGCCTGTTCGCTGTAGGCGTACTACCCGTCCGCTGTAATAGCATGACCTGGCCGCTGTAATGGTGAGAACTGTAGTAGTATGGCCTGTCTGACAAGTGGTATAACCTGCGCACTTTGGTAGTATGACCTGCTCGCTGGAGGGAAGTGTCTGTCCCATGTGATGGTACGGCGCGTGCGCTGCAGTGGTATGGCCTGTCCGCTGTGATGGTACGGCGCGTGCGCTGCAGTGGTATGGCCTGTCCGCTGTGATGGTACGGCGCGTGCGCTGCAGTGGTATGGCCTGTCCGCTGTGATGGTACGGCGCGTGCGCTGCAGTGGTATGGCCTGTCCGCTGTGATGGTACGGGGCGTGCGCTGCAGTGGTATGGCCTGTCCGCTGTGATGGTACGGCACGTGCGCTGCAGTGGTATGGCCTGTCCGCTGTAGCAGTGCGCCCTGTCTGCTGCAGTAGCATGGTCCGCCTGTCCGCTGTAGCAGTGCGGCCTGTCTGCTGTAGTGATATGACACGCTGTCCGCTGTTGGAAGGCCTGCCATCCGTTGTGGAAGTTGCGTCTCATCCTCTGCAGTGGTCCTTCTTGTTCACTGTGGGACGATAACCGCTACCTTCCGTTACCCTGTGCGGTACGAGAGGAACCTAATGTTCTCCATACGGGATATATCTTGTCCGCTGTATTGGACACACTCTGTTCTCAGTGAGGAGCACACTGTTGTTAGACGTCTGCAACACTGGCTGCTGTCTAGACGATGTCGGAAGTGGTGAGGCAGTCGGCGTGGTATGCATGTATCACTTGATTCTACGTCGTTTGGTTTGTATTGCTGAACTGGTCGAAGCGCGTGGTCACGACACCACCTGAGATCAAGACTCTGCCGGTTGGAGGTGTCTTCGAGCCGGAGGCAATCACCACTCCTCCGAGCCGGAGGCGATCACCACTCCTCCGAGCCGGAGGCGATCACCACTCCTCCGAGCCGGAGGCGATCACCACTCCTCCGAGCCGGAGGCGATCACCACTCCTCCGAGCCGGAGGCGATCACCACTCCTCCGAGCCGGAGGCGATTACCACTCCTCCGAGCCGGAGGCGATCAGCACTCCTCCGAGCCGGAGGCGATCACCACTCCTCCGAGCCGGAGGCGATTACCACTCCTCCGAGCCGGAGGCGATCACCACTCCTCCGAGCCGGAGGCGATCACCACTCCTCCGAGCCGGAGGCGCTCACCACTCCTCGGAGCCAGAGGCGATCACCACTCCTCCGAGCCAGAGGCGATCACCACTCAGAGCCGGAGGCGATCACCACTCCTCCGAGCCGGAGGCGATCACCACTCCTCCGAGCCGGAGGCGATCAGCACTCCTCCGAGCCGGAGGCGATCACCACTCCTCCGAGCCGGAGGCGATCACCACTCAGAGCCGGAGGCGATCACCACTGCTTCGAGCCGGAGGCGTCGAGTCGCCGAGAGTCGTTTGTTATTTGGTTTTCATGGTACTTCGACCAGCATTAGGTTATTCGCGAGTCGCCGAGAAGCGTGTCGCGTCGCAGATGGGGCTCTTCGCAAGTGTATGAAACACCGTGATGCTGGTGGTCTATGGAAGCGGCGCCACCTGAATCCGGTCGAGTGGTGAATAAAGTCGGTGACGGTTTCTGGATCAGACGGTGGCAACCGGCTGTCAAAACAACTGGCTTCCGGTGCTGAGACGGGTGGGGCAGACCAGCTCCGGACCGGCATCTGCGTACTTCTCCCATACACTGACCTCTGGCTCTTCGCCATGGTCCCTCTTCGGTTCGTTTGCTGAATAACGTGAGCTCCTTTTGACGAATTACTCTCTTTTATTTCAATAGCATTCGCACAAGAAGGAGGCAGGAAATGAAGAGATTTTTCACCGATTTTCTACGGCACAGTGATTCTAGCTCTGAGGTCGACTTTTTCCCGGGGCGGCGCCGGAAGGAGGCCGCCACCATCCACTTCGCAGCTGACTCGCATGCGCGGTCAATGCCGTTGCAAATTGCATTTATCAAACCGCTTTCCGAGCGGCAGCCAGTGGGGCGCGTTGGAGCGGGTTCGGCGAGGCAATCTCCTTTCTATCAGAGCCTGCGCCATCACGACTGGAGTCCATCAGAGCTGTAGTGCGACTCGCCGACTTGGCTGCTCGGCCGGCTGCGAGCAGACGAACGGCGCGGTGGCGGGGGCTCACCAGCAGACAGGGGCGGCGCCCGTCAGTCTGTCAACGGCGTCCGACACGCCCCACGACAGACGGGGCTGTCATGGGCGCGCGCAGCCGTCGTGTCCGCCCGTCCCTGCCCGGCTGCGCCCCGCCCCACGACAGACGGGGCCGTCATGGGCGCGCGCAGCCGTCGTGTCCGCCCGTCCCTGCCCGGCTGCGCCCCGCCCCACGACAGACGGGGCCGTCATGGGCGCGCGCAGCCGTCGTGTCCGCCCGTCCCTGCCCGGCTGCGCCCCGCCCACAGGAAGGGGTCGGGCCGCCCGCTGGACGGCCGGTCGCCGCTGTCTGGCGAGATGATTGAATTGGTTGAATTATGCCACAAATCGCTGCCGCTCAGTCGGAAGTCACGGCCGCAGAGCCGAATTGATACCTGAAGTGAGTGACGCGAGTCTGTCGGGTAGCCCAAATAACGCTCGCAGCTTTGGAGACGAATTTTTCCGGCTTTTTCTCAGACACGAGCCGCATATAAATGACATGCCGGAAGCTTGGTCCCTCGGTAACTCCGAAGTGTCGGAGGAATTTTAATTCGTCCTTGTATGTGTGTCAAAAAGTAAGGAGGATCACGTGGTTTCAGACGAGCGTCAGGCTAGCACATGTGCTCTACACATGGAGAACGTCCTTTGTCCTTAGCACGCATCGGTGCGATGGTGCTGCTATGCAGTGTGATCAATATATCCAGCTGTGAACAAAGCACCCAAGCCGGTCCAAAGCAATAATGGACAGCACAGCGCACTTGGCCTTTATAGGCATGAAAGCAAAAGCAATATCTAGCATCAAAAGATAGGCCCTATGAGGGCATATTACAGCTTGCTACAGATAAGTGTTTGGAATTCCGCTGCTGGAGTTCGCCTAAATTTGAAGTTCGGCTGATCATTTATATTCTCCCACCAAGCCAGCTTTATTTCCAATAAAACCCATCTTTATGGAGGTGCGTTTCATCTCTGGACTACCTCAGGATGCCGCCTTTTCAGGTATAGAGGTTTTGCGTCGCCAACTCTTGCACGGAATGCAAGTGGACTTTGATAGAAAGAGCTTGCAATTCCACATGCATGGCTGTAGAAAAAAAACATCCGATTTGAATTACAATCCGAACGATATTCTGACAAATATCACAAGCTTATTACATCCGAAAACAAAACAAGAAAAGGAGAAATATATGCAATGTTACAAAGCTGAAGTTCCGGACAGCTTGATGTACTGGAAAATAGGAGTTGAGATTCAGCGAGTGTATTCGATACCTGACAATGCAATGAAGCGTCAATTGCAATCAAAATCACGCGTCGGCGTCATTTGTTTCAACAACTGAGTGAGTTACTGAAGCTAATGCACCCTTCGCAGCCTTGCCGGTGCATTCCTTTTAACATTCCTCATTCACACAATAGAAAGTCTGAAAAATGTGTTGGGGAGCTGAGGGGCCAAATAAGCCTAATATCGCACTGTCCTCGCTTGAACGATTTGGTGGGTGACAATACAGGTGCTCTATTTGAACGTGCACTGGTGCCACGCACGGAGTTCAGCATTCACGTTGCCTTCACAACAAACGAGTGGGCACTGCTGAAGTACTGGGCGGACACAAGTGCCACGAAGCAAGCTGGTAAAAACGGAACTCCCAGATAGAGCGCCTGAAGTAACATAAACGTGCAGTAGAGCCTGTCGTGGTGGGCACAGGTGCGGGACACAGTACTCCAGAAAACAATTCATCTTGCAATGGCCGCCGTTTTGAATATGCTCCTCAGTCCAAGCACTAACTCATCCTTCACCTCACCCCAGAAACTTGGACATGAGGATACACATTATTATCCTCCATAAGCACATTTTCATTAAATATATATGTAACTATTTGGAAAAGAGGATTCCAAGACTGGCAGAACCAGAGCAGATTTTCACAGAGCCGCCTACTGAAAAGGCGGCTCTGTGAGTATGCCCCTTCCTCTACACCCCACCCCACCCCACACCCACCCCACACCCGCCTTTCCACACCCCACCCCAGGCACAAGGGCCAGCTACTGTCTGTTGGCAGCAGAAGACCGCCGCCGGCGTCTTGGCCGGTCAGTCACGTGACTGACGTCCTGTCACGAAGGCGGAGTCGTTACGCCACGGCACACGTCGCCGCTCACAGTGGTGCGACGTCACGACCACAACGACCGAGGCCGTGACGGCGTCTGCCGCCTCGGTGGCCCTTCCAAGCAGTTATATATTTCCGCTGATGTTCCTTGCTACAATCCTACTGTGATTTGGGGAACGCATTACAGGAGCATATCACATCAGCACTCAGATGTACTGGGAGCAGGGATGCCGTACGCCTCTTTGGCATTGCAAAACAAAGTTAGGCATAAACCCTATGCTTTTTCTGGTAGAAAGCGTTCCAGGATAACATTTTATGGCAAAAAGACGAGGCGAGCATGACAATTTTTGCCCACAGGCAAAAAAAGAATCGGTACCCACCGAAGGGCATTATCCACCAATGTACGATTGTTCCATCCATAAAATAATCGAAGCCATGCCAGCATTCAGTTCCTATTTAACTCAATAGGGTGTAATAGGAGAGAACAAAAGAGGAAGGAAAGAATTCGTTGTTTCAAACTTGACCATGATATGGGTGTAAACAAAACCAAAATGTGTTGCTTGAACTTGGTGGTCCCCGAAGTGCACACCATAGTCGGGTGTTATGTGAACCAACGAAATACTCAATCACATTGGGGTGGAAAATTCGGGGAAGGGGTGGTACGCACTCCCTGACAAACAACGAAACGTAACACACAACACCAGATATCCGTGCACAGCGCCAGACGCACGCCAAACACTCGATGTGCCCTAAGTAGCAACCATGCGGCATGCCGTAACAAAGTTAGCATACAACACTAGACCGGTGATGCATTGTTTGACGAATGGGATGCAATATGATTAAGTGTCCATACTTCATGGGCACTTAATCGGCATTCGTTCAAAATGCGCGTTGATATTGTTCCTCTTGATTTGTTTCGATGAAGTATTCATGCCTCATTTCTAGAAACATCTCGTTTAGGCGTGTCATGCTTATGCCCTATTACATATTGTGATACATGAACATCTCGGAATGCAAGTGCAGGTAAAGGAAGTGCCATTGAAGAAAGTAAGTGTTTGCCATTTGGTAGCATAGGCTGGCTATCGTTATCTATAAAACAGTCATTTCTATATTGCGCATCTCTTCAAACAAACGAACAGGTACACTTGCAAGCATGCAAGTGAACCTGTTTTTATTCACTCAAAATTGAACTTGATTAAATTGAAGAAACAAAACAACCACATCGTTTCCATGGCGAATTTCGGCACCATGCTGTACTCGTTTCAACTTATCACACATAACAAAAAACTTTTTTTAGCACTGCACCATGCACACAACACACATCAGTCCCACACTGCACACCAGACACACACCACACATCAGTCACAACCACACAACACCAGACACACACTTCACAACACCAGACACACACGACACATCAGTCACACACCTCACAACACCAAACACATACCACACGTCAGTCACAGAACGCACAACACCAGACACATACTACACATCAGTCATAAACCGCACAACACCAGGCATACATCACACGTCAGTCACACACCGCACAACACCAGGCATACATCACACGTCAGTCACACACCTCTCACAACACCAGACACACACGACACATCAGTCACACACCTCACAACACAAGACGCATACCACACGTCAGTCACACACCACACATCAGTCACACACCTCACAACACCAGACATACATCGCACATCAGTCATAGACCGTACAACACCAGACACACACCACACGTCAGTCACACACCGCACAATACCAGACACATACCACACATCAGTCACACACCGAGCAACACCAGGCACACACTACACGTCAGTCACACACCGCACAGCACCAGACATACATCACACGTTAGTCACAACCACACAATACCAGACACATACCACACATCAGTCACACACCGCGCAACACCAGGCACACACCACACGTCAGTCACACACCGCACAACACCAGACACACACCACACATCAGTCACAACCACACAATACCAGACATACATCACACGTCAGTCACACACCTCACAACACCAGACACACACCACACATCAGTCACAACCACACAATACCAGACACATACCACACATCAGTCACACACCGCGCAACACCAGGCACACACCACACGTCAGTCACACACCGCACAACACCAGACACACATCGCACATCAGTCACACACCGCGCAACACCAGACACACATCACACATCAGTCACACACCGCACAACACCAGACACACACCACACATCAGTCACAACCACACAATACCAGACACACACCACACGTCAGTCACAAACCGCACAACACCAGACACACATCGCACGTCAGTCACACACCGCGCAACACCAGACACACATCACACATCAGTCACACACCGCACAACACCAGACACACACCACACATCAGTCACAACCACACAATACCAGACATACATCACACGTCAGTCACACACCTCACAACACCAGACACACACCACACATCAGTCACAACCACACAACACCAGACACACACCACACGTCAGTCACACACCGCACAACACCAGACACACACACCACACATCAGTCACACAACGCACAACACCAGACACACACGACACATAAGTCACACACTACGCAGCACCAGGTTATGACACGATCTCTTCCACAGGGGTGTTCAGTGTGGAACAACTGAGGCTTGGCAAGCCTCTGAATTATGCCAAGTTGCCAATGAGTTCAGCTGAGATAAGAATGAGAGGAGCTCAACCCTGATCCAGGAGCACATTTGTCTCGGGCCCGAGATTGAGATGCTTTATTGCATGAACCCTACCAGATCATATCGCAGCTGGGAATTACCTTTCTCGTTTGTAAATTTTACATTTATACAGCTCAGAAAGGTAGAGTAACTGCCGCTTACTCAAAGTACACTGATGGGCCAATGGCCGGATACTTCCCCAGTAAAGTACCCGACCACCTTACAAAAATCCGTTCAGCCACGGCCCAGCATATTTGATATACTTCAGACTGGCCAACACGTTGAGCTTTCGCAGTACAGACAGCGCCTTCGGGAGCATTTGCGAGCCGTCATCGATGTCTAGAGGTCCCTTTTGCATTCATATCTTGAAGTCGTGCCCCTTCCTGGTATATTTCAGATTAAAAACCAAATTGTCCGTCACAAACTCCATGACCATCTTCGTTCCTGAAAATATGCACAGCTGATCTTCCACGTAGAGGCCAAATCGACCTTCCTGAGTCACTAGCTGGGCCTCAGGTCCAACCGTCTCACCAATGAATACCGCCCCCTCTCCTCCAACATATGGAAAACGAGGAATTTATTGGGATCCCAACAGAAGGAAATCAAGGATTTGACAACGGTGACTAAGCCTTAATTCCCTTTTCTTTTAGTTTACGTGCGCATGGACTACGTAGATCACACAGAGTTCGTCAGTCCTTTTGAAACTGAAGTAAAATAAGTTGCATAAATAACTATAATTATATCCAGTTAATCACCAAACTTGCAGTAATATTTCTGCGACTGCACATTTGCACACCAATCTGAGAAGTGTAAGTTGATTGAGAAGTGAAAATTTACAACGATTGATTACAACATTTAGACGTGTCGTGGACTTACGACAGACAGGTTGAAGCGTTGCAGTGCACCAAATGTGGGAACTGTCAGTAGATGAAAGATCTAACGATGCCTGCACCGGTGTGTCAACACATTATGTGACTAAAAAATGTGACCATGCATGCTATGACCATACATGTTATCAGCATAATGTTGGTATTGCGAGCCAAGGGCTCTGCTCTGGCCACCAGACGTCTAAGTAATGTTTGCAACTTAGATCATGAACAATCAGTAAGGCTGGCAAGGAATGAGCGCACTAGTCGTCACGCACCCTTTACCACCCAGCCATTTCCTCCGTGCACTTAAACGCCACCCGTTCAGTCTGCCCTGCTCTGGAGCACTGTTTAGTCCTGACGGCGGGCAGAGCGGAGATTCTCCACCGTGTGCGCCCCTGGGGAATGGCCGAGCCCTCGTTCATTTTGCCGCCATATCTCTGCAGCGGCTGGGCGCCGGTCGGTGGACGGACGTTGAACACACCGCCCACACCCGCCACCGCACCCCATCGGCGGCGCAGTCGGTGTCGCTGGACAGATACTGAACACACCGCCCACACCCGCCACCGCACCCCATCGGCAGCGCAGTCGGTGTCGCTGGACAGATACTGAACACACCGCCCACACCCGCCACCGCACCCCATCAGCGGCGCAGTCGGTGCGATGGACGGTCCAGTCGGTGTCGGTGGACAGATACTGGACACACGGCCCACACCCGCCGCCGCACCCCATCGGCGGCGCAGTCGGTGTCGCTGGACAGATACGAACACACCGCCCACACCCGCCACCGCACCCCATCAGCGGCGCAGTCGGTGCGATGGACGGTCCAGTCGGTGTCGGTGGACAGATACTGGACACACGGCCCACACCCGCCGCCGCACCCTATAGGCGGAGCAGTCGGTGTCCGTGGACAGATACTGGACACACGGCCCACACCCGCCGCCGCACCCTATAGGCGGAGCAGTCGGTGTCGGTGGACAGATACTGGACACACGGCCCACACCCACCGCCGCACCCTATAGGCGGCGCAACGTCAGAATCTAGTGCGGGGGGTTACTTGTTAGACAATCCTTTCCAGACAACTCCATAGGGTCAACGGTGAATTTCCGGATACAGTAGGGAGGGAGAGGGTTGCCGTGGCCGTGCTCTGGTGCGTTCACAATGCATCTTTGATTTATGGTCGACAGTTTATAGTCACCGAGCAGTGCTTCTCTAAATACGGTGTCCAAAGGTCGATAGAAGAGTACGTTGCTCGACCCTAGCATCAAAAACATCCCAAGGCAAACAGGGTTCCTCCGGCCTTATGATGCAACATCGCGATTGTTTCGTCTTAGCATTTTTTCCTGACATTTTTGTTTTCTGACCTAGATGAACCAGCAAAACGCGTTCGTTCTCTTTAAGTGTTGATATTCCCAATAAGTCTGTCTGTGCAAACAATGACTCACTGCTTTTATCCCTGCCTCCTTTCCTTGCTGGCTGACAATCAGCTGAAATAGATGCAGCATTGAATAATGCTTTCTTCAGATTTCTAACTACGCTGACTATCCGAATAAAATAGATTCATCATTGTCGGCATGGAAAAATCTGGCTTCCAACATTCAGCAGGCTTGGCAATACAGCTGTGAACTTTTCCCGTGTCAAAGAATGAAGAACTTCAGATGATTGAGTTCGGCGGTGTTTGGCTTATAAATTGTAGATTCAAGATTGTTGGACTTAGTAACTGATTTTGCGAAAAGCTATGCATAGTGTTTGATGTTCAGATTCTGAAGGCGAATGGTTCCATAGGTAGTATATTTCGCGCCATTTTTGCATCCCTTCAGATCAATTGGCGAAAGTCGTAGCCATATCCGCATAGGTGTCATCACGGGAAGGGCACATCGTAGGCAGCTGCCCACCACCAATATCAAAGTATTGTGACCTAAGCTCTGATATTTTTCTTCTTTTTCGGTCAAAATACCGAGATATCGAAGCAAGAAGCTTGATTCGCCATTGTCGGAAGGATCTTGTGTACTGATTGCGACCGTCATCTATGGGCAGCCATGGGAATACAAGGTTGGGTTTCGCAAAGGTCTTGGATGTCGCATAATGTGATGTCCGGTGTGTGTGTGGCAGACGGTTCGCTATGATGCCAATCTGCATTTTCCGAAAGGTATGCTGTTAATCCAGGGGAAATATCGTGATGAAACAGCGACAGTCCAACTTTGAACTACATGGACAACTAAGACAGCGGAACTGCAAACAATACAACCAAAGAACTACTTGTTGAAAGACCGTAACGGTCGCTTCGGGTCTCGTGGAATCGCCCAGATCTATTGCATTCACCTGCACACGACATTAGCCTTGTCGAACTTCACCCTCGCTTGCAACTATCTTCAACGCACAAGCAAATAGTTATATGTGCTGATGCCCATATACTGGTATATGTACATATATATATATATATATATATATATATATATATATATATACATAAACATGGGATGCGTCAACTTGTGCAACCTAGACATCATATTTAACATAACGTACCATGCTAGGACATTCCCCTGCTACAATGAACTCAGCCATACAATTTGTCCGATGCGTACGCCAATTTCCGGCGTTGTATCATTTGCAACGAATAATGCTCTTTCTGATCTTTCAGGCCCAAGCAAGACGTAAACTTGTCGGCTATCCTGGATTCTCTCCAGCGAGGTTACGATAAACGATTAAGGCCTAACTATGGAGGTAAGTGCTATTCAGTTATTACCTGTTCTGTGAGAACGAAAACATGTGTATTTAATCATCAAAATATACACAATCTCATTCTAGGGAAGTGTATAGCATGCAAATATCTCGGAATTTGGGACCTGTCATTATTTTTAATACAAATGATCCATATTTTCCCACGATGCAACTGGCATCACGGTGTCTGTGAATTGGGTCGGGAGCGATTTCCGGGCAGAACGCTTCGAAATATGGCTCATGCGGCTCTTTGATAAAATGTAGAAGAGAAACATTCGTACATATAAGTGCTCGCACAAGACACAATAGCAAGAAACCAATCTCCAGTTCCTCTAAAGCTATCGATATCACAAATGTCAACAGCTCCAGGTGCTTGAAACGATCATATTGAAAACAATGCGGCTCATCTGCGAACAAAGAAAACATCTCAAACGGTATCTAATACAGCATTCATTTACTTCACCCACTTATGTACCATATACACCCATAACATTGCCTATAGCTTCTCTGGATATCTAGCTCCTGAAGTACTTTGTATTTTTATATTCATTGGCGTGTTAAGTAGTAGAGAAAGGAAATGACCCTTCATGCTCATGCCTTTCGTTGACGTTCATGCTCATTTCCTTGCATATTTATCTTATTTCTCATGTTTAAGGTCACTATAAATTGGGCCGTGGCTGCCTGGGTTTTCCCTTCCAACGCTTGCATGGGTTAGTACTCATTCAACCAATTCAGGTGTTTAGGCTGTTGCGCTTTATCACAAGAATCCCTCCCTGTCAAGCAGCGAAAGCAGCGCTGTTACTTCCTCAAACTGCTCCTGTTCCTGTTCCTGCTCTTGTTTCGTCCCTGCTGCTTAGCTTCGTCAATTGTCCCACCGCATGCCATCGCTATAACGCCATACCTCTCCTACATGACAAACCCATCCTAACCGTGACGTGTGTGATGTGGTCAGATGGTTGCCAGTCCCACTGGTGACGTGTGTGATGTGGTCAGATGGTTGCCAGTCCCACTGGTGAGTGACGTGTGTGATGTGGTCAGATGGTTGCCAGTCCCACTGGTGACGTGTGTGATGTGGTCAGATGGTTGTCAGTCCCACTGGTGACGTCTTTGGCGTGGTCAGATGGTTGCCAGTCCCACTGGTGAGTGACGTGTGTGGTGTGGTCAGATGGTTGCCAGTCCCACTGGTGACGTGTGTGATGTGGTCAGATGGTTGCCACTCACACACGTCACTCCCACTGGTGAGTGACGTGTGTGGTGTGGTCAGATGGTTGCCAGTCCCACTGGTGACGTGTGTGATGTGGTCAGATGGTTGCCAGTCCCACTGGTGACGTGTGTGATGTGGTCAGCTGGTTGCCAGTCCCACTGGTGAGTGACGTGTGTGATGTGGTCAGATGGTTGCCAGTCCCACTGGTGACGTGTGTGATGTGGTCAGATGGTTGTCAGTCCCACTGGTGACGTCTTTGGCGTGGTCAGATGGTTGCCAGTCCCACTGGTGAGTGACGTGTGTGGTGTGGTCAGATGGTTGCCAGTCCCACTGGTGACGTGTGTGATGTGGTCAGATGGTTGCCAGTCCCACTGGTGACGTGTGTGATGTGGTCAGATGGTTGCCAGTCCCACTGGTGACGTGTGTGATGTGGTCAGATGGTTGCCAGTCCCACTGGTGACGTCTTTGGCGTGGTCAGACGGCTACAACCTTTTCATCACGATGTCAATGAGGCATGATCGAGTAATCTTCAGTTTCTGACATTGGAGAGGTCGTTGACATGATCGAGTAATCTCCGCTTTCGGACACTGGGGAGATCAGTGGCATGCTCGAGTAGTCTTCAGTCTATGACAGGGAGGAGGGTCAGTGGCACGGTCAGTCTTCAGGCTTTAACGTTGAGAACGTGCTCAGATTAAGCCGAGGCCGCTGGTGTATCTCCGATCTCGCTGGCTGGCCTGGTCCGCCCATAGTTGCTGCCGTCGGCGTTGCCGTGCGTTTAGCTTATCTACCGTTGTGGTCGGCGAGCTTCGCCAATCAGCGGAGCAGGTGTAGGCTAGCAATCGGCCGTAATCAGACGACCGACGGAACAAGCGTGGGTCGTGACTGACGCACGGGTCGCTCGTCAGCGCCCCTCAACCCAACCCACCCCCACCACCGACATGGATCATCAGAAACTGCCTACGATGGTAGATATTGACTCGGTGACAGGGCGTGGATCGAACACGGGCGGCTGCACGTGGATGATCTAGTACGTCGTTCGATGATTCTCTCTCGTCAATCCATGTGACTACATGTATGTATGGCTCATTGTGGAAGGGCATTCCATTTCATTGTCTTAAATAAAGTTAATTTCATCCCCACCCAATGCAAATTGAAGTCCAATGTTCACGGGATTTCGAGTGCGTCCTTATGAACCTCCTCTCCACACGGAATATTGTTCAGCACTCCAACTACTTCACGCAGCATTTGGAATGAGTCCTTGTGGAACCTCCCCTCCACACTGATTATTTTTCAGTGTTTCAGCTATTACGCGTATGTCCTCCAATCAAATTTATGACGTGACACCGATCGGATCATGTGGTATGGTTATCGCATGAATAGTGCTCAGACGTTCGGTTAATCAGCGGCAAATGGGACATTATCTAAGTTCTTTTGCAATATTTATTACGGACACATATCCATATTCCGCGTCATCTTTTCGTATTATGAGCATGGCAAAACATTGTTGGTAGTAGCCTATATTAAAATGGTGCTAAGTATTCCCAATAGCCATCGAATTAGGAAGTTGGTATTACTTGGCTAAATAGCATTAACTGAGCATAAATTTGATATGCGAGATTCAAACTAAAAGTCAGACCACGAATTTTCGGACGGAGTCTTCTTGTCATTGTCGACACCACCATCGATTCATCATAATACGTCATACTTTGAAATCCACACATGAATAGTGCATACGGCCAGTGCAGCCTACGTATTAACGCCTGGGTGTTGACCTCGTTTTGAAGTGGCATTCAGCCTCGTGCTCGACTGATTGACAGAAGAAAACTCTCGCTGTTCCATACGGCGGGCATCCCCCGCGAAAAAGCCACTCAGAGCTGTGAGACTGCATCTGGAAAGTCCAATTTCTCAGCACCATTGTTCGAGCGGCAGCCTACAGACGCGGTGAGCCGAGATTAGCAAAATACTGGCGACCGCTGGTGGTCGTCAGCGCTCGGTGTCTGTTTCAAGTGAAGCTAGCCGTGTTGTCGCACTAGAGACGGCTTTGTCTCGTCACGGCTCTGACTGAAGAACGACTGCTACGCGATCGCGACGTCAAGGCGCCACCGACACACGCGGCATTCGTCAGCCGTTTTGGGCCGAGCGCACACGACGCTTCGTGACAACGCCGTAAAGTCGGCCAACGGACACGCAGCGCAAAGGACAAGCGAATGCCACAGGATCAAGGAACCACGCGGACCCCGACGAGGAGCCAGTTGGCCGGACGAGACGGCGAGCGCTCCAGCGGTGACCCGACGGTGACCCGACGGTGACCCGACGGTGACCCGACGGTGACCCGACGGTGACCCGACGGTGACCCGACGGTGACCCGACGGTGACCCGACGGTGACCCGACGGTGACCCGACGGTGACCCGACGGTGACCCGACGGTGACCCGACGGTGACCCGACGGTGACCCGACGGTGACCCGACGGTGACCCGACGGTGACCCGACGGTGACCCGACGGTGACCCGACGGTGACCCGACGGTGACCCGGCGGTGACCCGACGGTGACCCGACGGTGACCCGACGGTGACCCGACGGTCGGCCCCTGGCGTCAGCTGGCGCGCCCGGCGATCCGTCAGTGGCGACGTGTGGTCCAACTCTGGCCGGCGCTCCCGCGCCTGACAAGCCCGCCCACCGGCCGCCATCGCTATTTCGCCGGCGGCGGCAGCCGCCGTGCCGGCCGTATATCATCCGACAAATTATACGCTGGAATTCCACGCTCCTTGCCACACCTTCGGCGGCAGTCTCCTGCTTTTCATCCTCGACGTACCGCCACCCGCACGCCTTTGCGAAATTGACCCGCCGTGACCTGCTTTCAATTGCTGGTTTTCGACGGAATACGTGCCTCCCGAACCAATGCAAAAACCAAATCAACTGTTCTTTCTTAGTGTCAATT
>JAOTOL010001085.1:0-72500 GCA_034440575.1 Imbricaverruca yamaguchii | reverse complement strand
ATCCCAAAAAATGTATATATGTATATATATATATATATATATATGTATATGTATATATATATATCCCAGCTCGCTCTAATGGACGCACACGTCAGGTATCAGGTGCGGAAACTGGAATTCGGGGTAGCATCAAGTTCATGAAAGTCATTTTAGGAAACCAAGTGCCATTTCAGGGGCCCTGAGGATGCAATTTCGCATCACCTAGACGGAATCTTAATATAGGCCACTCCTATCTGGTCAGTTCTTGAGAATGTGCGAATAAGCCGTGCGTGTTCTGAGACATGGTGGACGATAGTTGTTGTTTTTTTTTTGCTCTTTTTTGGATGGTTCTCAGCACACATGGTGCACTGTAGCTATAACTGTGGTTCATGAATGCAAATATCGGTTTTGGTACGGGACCGAACCGAGGTGAGACGACACTAGTATCATTTGGAAAGCGACACTGAGTGAGTCGAACTACGCGGCTACTATGTTGATGTAAATGCCATTTTATGCATTGAAATATCTTAGAAAACTAAATAGTTGAAATATCGTCCCATGAAGCTCCTGAAAACAATTTTTATCGTAAGTTACCTACACTTATTACCGCATCCGCCTATGCCGTCAGCCTTTTTTTGTAGCTTTCCTGTCAGAATATCGGTCCTGGTTGCCGACCGGGACCGAGATGAAGCAATTGGTGTTTTGACAGTGGCGAGCAAAATCGCCAACCGATCACAAACACCCAGTAAGCATAACGGCCTTTCTATGGGTAGAAGCTTACCATTCAACTTGGTCTGGCTGGACATGGCTGAGGTAAATATGCATTACTACAGCCGTGGGGAATGCGATTTCTGGGCTCAAATTATCAATTTGTGATTTGTGGAATTTGTGATTTGTAGACAGGCCTGCGAGGAGGCTGTCGTGGCCGCACTAGGCTGCCCTGCTAGTGAAGTAGTGTACCTGTGGACAGGCATCAGGCTGGCCTGCTAGTGAAGTAGTGTACCTGTGGACAGGCACCGTTGGCGCCCGCCGTCCGCTTCAATGGCCGCAGGGTTCATCCTTTCCCTCAGTTTCCCCGTGGCGGCCTAGAGAAGACGACAGAAGAGCCGCGTTCTGACTGTAAATCGTTCTGACTGTAAAGTTCTCGGGAATGCTGAGTAGGAAGCCAAACCGCTGGCAGAAATGCTCTGATTGCGACCTGTAGAACAACAGCTAAGCAGACTTTTGTCTCATGCAGTGATTGAATGGACAGACGTCGAAGCCACCACTTGCTTTCGTGCGAGGGCACGTGCAGATATGTGATGTCAAGACTTAGTTTTTGCGACATTAATGCTGTTCTCGGAGTTGTTGGGAAACATGAGACTTGCTTCGCGGTTAAAAGCCTTCGCAGCGAAGACCGCATTTGATCTAAAACGGCCGACTGTTCAACAAACCGGGAAATATCATATTACTCTGGTGGCTGGTGGTGGTACTATATTTCGAAGCGTCTGCAGAGAACTAATGGCTGTTCTGCACCGGGCTTGATTATTTTTCTCCTAGCCAGTCTTCAGTAATCTAGGAGTACCTGCTGGCCGTGTGATTCCATATTTAGCCACATGGAAAATCTCTCAGAGCTTCCTTGTACTATCCCAAAGCCTATATACGCCAGAGAATTGAAGGCGCGCTATTCTAATGAGAGTGGTAATAGCGGGCTACCGTTGGCTTCACATCAAGTGCTTCAAGGAGCACATTTGTGATGATACGATGAATCCGATGTCTCGTTGCAGCATGGTTGATATGGGATTGACGAAGAACATCATTTGAAGTGATTTAACGCACGAACATATTTTGAGCAAGCAGGCCTACTAGCTTTCCACGATAAAATGCTTTTAAAAAGTATAAAATTATAGACGTGATGGAATGTTAGGCTTCCGAACGCATATGAGTTACGCCTTTGTGAGTATCTTGAGTAAAAAGAGCACTTTAGATATGTATGTGCCGAACACATTTTCATATAAGGCAGTCCACCGTTGTTATGTGGTTTCAAGCAAGTGCGATTTTCGTCATTGAAATTCCATCTTCAGTGGCATTACTCAACGGCGCATTCAATAGCACACACATATTGCATCACTTTATGGTGTAACATTCACATATAAGGAACCACCATACGATAGATTCTAGGTGCTAAATCTATCTTCTACTATCGTTGCCGGGTCACAGTGCAAAACATAGCACGTTGGCATGTCACGGCCACCAGACAACTGACTAACAGACTAGGAACATAAGATCAACTGGGCCAAATTTGCTGAGTCGCCATTATTGAAGTAACCAATATGACATTGTTACTGTTAGATTCCTAGCGGTCTTTCCTCCACTTTTTCTATTTCCTATGTTTTCTTTCTGTCGTCATTTTTATCATGTAGTCGGAAATGTCGTTGCAGGTCGCGCATACCGAACGGGAAGATTGCGTTATCTATAAAATTGCTTGATTATCATTGCAATGTGAGCTCAGCTAGACATTAGCATACTTCAAAATGGACATGGAGCAGATCTGTTGGAAGGCGATTCACATAAAAGTGCTAGACTTTGTGTCTTTTCATATCATGGTTTTATAACACTTAGTATAATTTGTCGTGATTATATATGGCACCTTGGTGCAGCGCAATACCAATGAGTCTTAAGCATGATTAAACAAATATTTGCCAGTGCAGCTGGATTTAAGGCTGCAGTGCTTGAACGGATGACTAAGTTGACGGAATAGCGTAAGATGGCATTAGAACCAGCATTCACGAAACTCATTTCAAAGACAGATTCTTACGGCTATTTTTAGTTTCTATGGAAAGTGGAGACGCTCTGTCTAGAACGGAAAATAGCAAGCACAAACTCATCCACAAGGTCCCATGATTAAATCTTACATTGCCGAAATACGTTGGTGGATTTGCCTCATTTGTGTTGATTGTTCCTTCAAGCTTGATCATGATTTTGAGAGTTTTATGTCTTAGAGCATAAGAATAATGTTTTTACTGATATGCATATGCTTGCAGATACTCCATACCCAACACTAAGTCCTTGCAACTAATGATTTTCACATAGTCTTGTAAGATTGCCACCCATAAAACATTTGTTTCAGCAAACCAAAATGGAAAAGTGTAATTCGTCGAGTTTGATTGTCAGAATTGGCTTCCATACTTGACTGGTCTGCGATATTCCTGATGACGATACGCCATTTGTTAGGCGAGCTTAGAAAAGGGAGTGATTACACTGGTCTGCGCGATTTATAAGGTCAAGGGTGTCTCAGCTGTTTTTAGGTCAGTTTTTCATGCTGATTCCGAAAATGGAATCCGTTTTGCTTGATTGGCTCGATTTCTTAAATATGTTATTTCACTCATATGAACCAAAGCATTCCTTTGACTGTTCTTTTCCTGGATATTTTACTAGTGAATCCGACAGAAACATAAATAAAGGTTTAAACTCTAAACAGATGAACCATAAGTGTATTCAGAGCGCATCCCAACAGTACACACTACTGCGGAATAAATGGCCTTTTCAGGGACTTTCGACTGTGTTGAGCAGATGGGACATCCCTCTTCAGGCACCAACAACAGTCCGCCAGAAAGTTCACAACCCACCGACCTTGGTAGCGTTCTTCCATCACCCGTATGTCTTTGTGGAAGCGTTCTCCCTGCTCTTCACTGCGATCTCCACAGTTATCTGGGAAATAATCTAGATGGGACCTAAGGAAGTGCATTTTTACCGACATTCGAGCACCAAGTTGCTGAAAACTGTCCATCAACTCATCGACGACCTTCGCGTATTCCGCACTTCTGTGATTACCTAGGAAGTTGGTGATGATTGACTTCAAGGCCAGCCATGCAGAGAGCTCAGACTGTTCCAGACATTCTTCGAATCGAGTGTCTTTCATGAGCTCCCTTATCTGAGGACCGTCGAATACACCAGCCTTCAACTTCTCTCTGCTCACATGAGGAAACTTCTGTCCAAAAAATGCAAATCCTCGTCTTTCTTTATCCAGTGCTCTCACAATGATTTTTCATCAAACCGAGTTTGATATGGAGTGGTGGAAGTAGGATTTTCTGTGGTTCAAGTGCAGGCCTGGATGGCCAGTCGCGTGGTACATAGTGCTGTTTGTCAGCCCGATTGTCCCAGAGGCATAGAAAGCATGGATATTTCGTGTAGCCGCCCTGCAGCCCAAGGACGAGACCTACTACCTTGAGGTCGCCACAGATCAGCCAACCATGCTCTTTGTAGTTCAAAAGAGTCAACAAAAGTTCCACGCTGTTATGCGTTTCCCTCAGTTGCACGGAGTGTCCAACAGGAATCGACGCGAACTTATTGCCGTTGTTCAGAAGAATTACCTTCAGGCTCCTACTCGAGGAGTCTATGAACAGCCTCCATTCTGCCGGGTTGTACCCTGTACCCATTGCTTCTACTAGGCCCGCGATGTTCTTGCAGTAGACTAGAGAATGTTCTTCGTCCAAGGTAAAGTATTGAGGGTAGTTTACTAACATTTACTTACATTTACTCAAATCAAATGCTTTATTGCGATATGACGGGTTCATTACATGTAACATTACAATGGGACAGGCTGGGAGAATTTGGACGCTTGTCCCAATTATCCCACCATCACCATTTTCCATCAATCAGGTCCGCATGTCGAACACACACGAGCAAATAGCAAAAACACTTGTCATATGTTGCAAAATTACATATGTTAGTAATATATTCGTAATTCAACAAAATATTTGATGATACCATCCCAAGAAACGAGTTATTGACGCCCCAAAATAAGAACCTTTTCCACTCACTGTTCACACAGCCACGTTGCGGGTCGAAAAGGAAGACGGCGGTGCTTGCCAACGCTGTCGCTTGTTAATAAGAAAATATTACATAATAAAAAGCAGCGTTGGACTTGTACTTTAAAAGATAATGCTTTGTCCCTTTTCTCCCGTGTCCCAATTATCACTTCTCTCCGCTACTAACATATCATACCGCAGTATGCATACTAATACATCAGTGTATGAGTTGTTATTTTTGAGGTAGTGTGAAAACTTGAGCTAATCGAGAAAAATGGATAGTATTTTCGGATTCAGCACACGAAACATGTATTAGAACAGCTGAGAAACTTCCGACCTTTTGAAAATAGTTTTGAAACGCAGGCCAGTGTTATCAACAAACCAAGTGCAACAACTGCAGATTATGAATTATTTAGCTGTACTTGCCTCATATTCGGACAGCCAATCAGGTGAGCTAAGAAAGGGCAACTGCTACGAAACTCTTTTGATGTTGTGTTCTGGGAGCCAAGTCACATCATCAAAAGGCTTGTGCATCATGTCCCATCCTGCTTCTGGAAGTAGTCAGCAAGCCTGTAAAATACTGATACCGTGAGCATAGCTTAAGCTAAAGGTGAGACTTGTACTCCAGGGCGTATACATTGCTGTAGCTCGTCGTTCCAAATTATTGGCACCTTGCAGTTAGCTAACTTAATTAGGAGGGCAATGTGGGACATCAAACGACTCATCATGAATGCTTGCATGGTGTTCGGAGCTTCTGAAAATACCATGAGTGGCCTGAAGCCGTCTAAAGTAAATGGTCTAAGATAGCAAATAATGACTTCGGACGACCTCGAGTGCTGTTGAAAGTGCTGACATCGCATTCGACGCGATCAACAATGATTCGACGCGATTCATGGTCTGATCCAAGTAGAACGTCTATGTGTTCCGCGGACCTGGTCTCAAATCCCGAAGCAAGCTCATCCAGTCGTGGTCACCTGGTTTATAAATGCTCTCTAACTTTGATTGAAACTAATATTCGCTTTGCTTTTCAGTGACATACACGACTTTAATCGAGCTTTGGCTGTACAAAATTACCGTTTCGTTGACGCGATAATCTTAAGTTGAGCTTCTCGATAAAGATGTCAGACCGCCAAAGTCTGCAGCCGTCGCACCGATCGACAAGCATGCCGCAAATGGTAAAACTTCTCTTAGCGCACCTCAGCCTGCTGCCGCAATGATATGAAAGAGTGATCAGCAATCAAGCAGAGTTATTGTTGTCTCAAGCTGCTTCACAAGCGATAGATCCTTGCTCTGAATGAAAGTCGAGTCGGATTTGCACGGTTGGCGATAGATATCTGCATCGAGTGGTCGTATGCGATGAACACGTGCTTGTAAGTGGACGATAATAAATTTGGAAGATAACAAATATATCATTCTAGACGATTCGAAAGGTATGTCCCACAGCTTCACCCGCCCCCTCACAATGGTTATGTCCGCGACTAGACGAAATTGCCAAATTGCCTGGCTATCGACCGCACAGGCATCGCACGAGGCGAGCAATACATCGCTCACCAAGTCCAGTTGGCAGCCGAACAAGGAAGATCCCGATTAGCTATGCTGTGCTGATACATGCATTGATGAACAAAGCTCTCGACGCAAATTATGCTCTTCAGCTGGAGTTTTCGCAATCAAATGATATGTTAGGCACATATTATAAACGGCACCTTGCATAGACCGGCTACCATTCCAAGCATCTCCAAAAATACTCGGATGATTCTTTTATTGGATTTTCTGTCGAATTCTGATTGGATTGGCATCTGCGATCGGCGCGCGTCACACATAACTTTTCCTGAGCCCCCAAGGAGTATATGGGCGTGCACTTAATAAAACTGCCTTACGATAATTAGTATCCGCTTGAACTTCTAAACTTGTTTAATTGCCACGTCACTAAACCTGACCCCAATTGTGTGTGGTAAAGTTCTGAACAGTAATTATAGCAATGATGTTTGCCTCCTAGTTTCCCGGGATACAACCCAGTCTAGTTTCTCGGTCAATGGTAAATAAATGTATGCAATCCAATGACATTGCATACATGGATGTGTGACGTTTTAGCGCTGACTGACTCAACTCAAGTGGTGCCTGAGCACCACTTGAGAGTGGCTGATCACCAACTAGCTTTTTGAAATTCAGTATTAGTGTCTATTGGAGTGTGTGGAATGCATCACCCTGAAGCCATAAGGCAATACAGCACCACTTGAAATTATCGCAAGACGCTGAACAACTCTATCTTGCATTTATGTGCATCACCATTTCGATCGAACGAACACAACACTTCAACAGATCAACACCGCACGAAGCATTCACTTGGAATAAATATGGCAATATGGGATTGGCAGAAGCCACCTTAGCAGCAGTTGGCAACATTCATATAGCCTCTGCCTGACATTCAAGCTCTGGTCCTGTGCTGGGGGGAGAGCGGGGTGCAGATATTTCGGCCCGCATATTTTGTCACGCCATGTCCAAAAAGCTGCGTTGGAGCTCTCAAGCTGATATTTCTGAGGTATTCTGAGTGCACGTCCCTTTGAAAACGGTTATTTCCAGTATTATCCGAGACAATTACTGGGATAAATTCGAACAGGCGTATCCAGTTAACAGTGCTGGTGCTTTTGAAGTATTGTCACACCTTAATACACCTTAACACGTCCGGTATTTTGTTGTACGATGATTTTTTCTGTGGATTTCGTTCTTGAGCACACTGTGCTTGATCATGCAAGTCTCGGAAATCAAGAGCGTGACCTTGGGGTAAAAATATATGCAATGCATGTGGTTTTGTGCATCACAATAAAGGCTTTATGGTGCAACTACTATCAGAAAACACTCGGTAGTCAAATTTTGCACTTGATGAACAATGACGGATCCACGAGAGGATTTTGCGCACCCTCAGCATTCGTGGACATGTTTTATAGTTGGCGTGTGGATGCACTGCAATCCTTTTATATATTCGTGTATTTGATAAACCGCAGTTGTAATACAGAAAAAAGACCAATGTTGGTTCCAGGAAGGTTCGAGTGTGTGTAGGTTTCTTATGCTGGAATGTACGTAAATACAGCGATCATAAAAGAAGTGAGAGGTTTTCCTAACATTTCCAAATCAGCTTCGTACCAGACCAATTCAGCTAACATGCTGCATTATTACACCCATGCTGAATTGGTAGCAGACACCCTGGGCATATTTGTCGCAATTTTAGCTGGAGATTTAGCAAGATCAATTTTTCTTCGTCTCAGGCCCTTCTGAGACTCCTATCAGAAACTAAATTAATGAAACGATCTGAATGATTACAGTGAACTCCAAAGGAGCAGGGGAGACTATCAACTTCCAACTTTTGGGTTCCTGTGTTCGCCCCACTTCTTTTCTTCTTTTAAAAGAAATGTGAAGACACCGACCTCATCATAACAACCACCGGGAGCTCTCTTGCGATGGCGACTTATAATAAGCTTTTAATAGTTCAGGATGTGGAGTCATCCGCACATAAATAGGGGGGGGGGTTAGTATTCGTACAGAAATCGGGTAAATAACTTTGCTTTTCAACTGAGAGTACAAGGAGCAAGGTAAGTGAGAAAAAACTCGCACAAAAGCACACCAGTCGGGTTATCACAGTTGGAATTTGGACTTGCTTTGGACGGCTGGCTTATGGAAGATGATATAAGTATAGTGGGGCCCTCAACAGTGGAACGACCCTCATTATTTCGCACCAAACCATGCCAGTCGGGTTATCTAACGTGCAATCTAAACTTAATTCGAACGGCAGGTTCATGGAAGATGGCATAATTATAGTGAAACCCCCAAAGTAGAAAAGCAATCATTATCTCTCATATACCGTGCTTTTAAAATGAAACCAGTATGACAATCCAAGAAGCCCGGGGATGAATTCGTAATAGTGCACAAACGACTCACATGAAGGATTAATAAAGCGTATATTCCACAAATGTATGATTCCAAAAAAGCTATCTACATCTGTCCGCTTATACGAAAGCTTACCACAGTCGGACACATTTCGAGAAAGTCCATCGATTGGAAGCGTAATAAAAACCACCAAACGCTTTAGTGTGATTGAATGCTTTTTCACTATTCCAATCCAGCTTGTGATAATTGAAGAAAATTCACTTTATAACACTGTTTTGGCGAATAAATGCACCGAAACAACTGTCTTACATTCATTCTGTATTATAAGAGGTTATATACAAACAAAATACATTTCTGGACATAAGCTGCTTTACTTTCATGGTTGACTACTAGAGCAAAGATCATGAATGGGAGGAGATTTTCATTGCTTTGTTCCAATGTTGAACTAATAGTGCTTTCATATACGCATGTATACATTTGCACTAGACTAGGAATATAATACATACGATAACCATGCTACTGAATGTTTGCGCACTACAATGTGCCGTGCTCATTATGGAGTAGTCGGCGAAATTTGTCCCCATTTTCTTGGAACATGCCCGGAAAGTATGGTATTGATAAACGCATGCAAGTTCGTTTTAGCAAGATTGCATTTGTACCTTTTTATTATATTGCACAAGACTAGGATTTTTAATAGGCATCAATTAAACGTGAATATCACCGATAACCATGACATTTTCACTGACGTAGGAAGTCAAACAGGAATACCAAGTCTGGAATCGGGCATCAACTGTGATATCTCGCTGCATGCGACATCTTACATTGTGTTTCAGGTCGCCAGCATCCTCAATTTGGAACGATAGAAGTTGGAAACACCCATGCTGCCTCTTCCATTCCTCCTGCGATGAGAAGGGTGACAAAATTTCATGCACTGACGACGTGTAAAGTAGATTTCCACGCATCATATTGATTCATCATCATTCAACGAGCATGTCAATACTGAATTGCACCCGTTATTCACTTTAATCTGAGGTGTAAATTACGGCAAGCTACAGTAGTCAATGCATCATACTTGGCTAACTCGTGCATTAAATTAAATATGTCAAATGTGCAAAAGCACGCGTAGCATACTATCGTGACGGCCAGTCATGATTGCTCGGAAACCCTTGCGTTAAACTAAGACATTTGCTCTTACATAATCATACCCCAGACATCATTGAAAGCTCAGTTGGTTATTGGATCGAGATGCTTTCGGCCAGCTTGGATCATTTCAAGAATGCGGAGTGAATGAGATGGGGAGAATGGCGTGGATATAAAAATCATCAGCCTGGGGTGTGATGCGAAACGGGTGATCAAATGCTGCCACTGGGGACCGGTGAATGATAACCATGGCCTACGAAGAGCTATCTTGCAGGCCGGGTCGTACTCAGAATTGTGCTTGTAGGTGCCCGACATAGCCTTGCAATGATCTGATGAAATCGTGGTTTAATGATTTACTTCGAAAGGCAACAAATGCATAGTTATAATTAGCGATAGGTCTTTTCTCTCGCCAAGTGAGACACTTGCGTCTAGTTTGGTGTGCCAGTGTCTGTGACCTCAGCACAGCACCTAGCCGGCCCGTTCCGAGGTAGATAGATTCGGTAGCCGATGCTGCCGATGATACTGGGGACACAGGTAACCCCAGTAGGCGACCGCTCGCGCGCGCGTGGGTCTCGCTCGCGCCCAATCCAGGGACGACGCAAACCAGCCGAGTTTGGCGAGTTGCACTGTTGGGTGCGGAAAGTTTGGCCGTAGGGATACGATAAACCACCGGCCGCCTGACAAACGAGGAAAAAACACCGGCGCCCAGCCGGTCCGCGCCGTCTGCCAGGCCGAGCGCCACCGCCACAAACGTAGCGCAGATGTGCGCCATATCCGCCGGCGATAGGACTACCGGACAGCAGGAACTGCGCCCATCAAGAATTCTCGCTGAGTCGGCCGGTTTAGAGCTCGTCGATTCCAGCCAGCAGACATCTGCGCCATTGACGAACTGGAAGCGTGGCTGGCGATATTGGGAACAGCAGCAGGGATGCCGGCAGCAGGGGCGCTGGCAGCCGGGAGAAGGACGTCAGAAACGGGCGCCGTCAGCAGATGGGAGCGGGGTCCGAGATGCTGGCTGCGAGAATAGGGTAGCCAGTCATCAGGACGAAGGCGTGCGGACAGGGATGGCGGCAAAGTGAATCGGTGAAATAATTGACGGAGAACGCGCGAGTGAGGACGTGGACGGTGGGAGCAGCAGAGGGAGGAATGAGGACGCTGCGGATAGAATAGAATTACTAAGCACGTGCATCACCGACTTCAGCCATGATGAGCTGCAGCGGTAGGGTATGATTAAACTTGATACCATGGCTTTCAGCGCCCGGCTATTCATGTATGCATTGCACAACCTTACGCAGATATAAATGGCGATGAGCTAGCCGGGCACTGAGCTTAAGTATGGGGTCAATGCTCACATAACGCCTTCGGTATCGATGTGGTTTGCGCCAATATCGGGTGGAACCCATCACGCCTACCGAGCCTTTCCTATCACGCCATCACCCTATCACACCTTCCCCATCAACATTATTTTCAAATAATCGGGCCAACTCCATTACGCCTTCCCATTACCATGATATTGAGATATTATCCTGCATTTTCAGTCATAGTCGGGGCTTGTGGTTGACGTTCCAGTGGATGATCTCCATACGAGACCACAGCCGGTCTCTTGTTTGTGGCTGGTTGATCAGGATTGGACTTCTCTAGGAAACAGACTAGGAATATGTCCGGCATGATAGTTCCGCTAGATTGTCCTCCGTAGCTGGTCCACTAGATTGTCCTCTGTAGCTGGTCCTCCAACTCGTCCTTTGCAGCTGGTCCTCGAGACCTTCGTTACTGGTACGCTAGTTCGTCATTTCTAGCGGACCAGCCAAGACAGCCAAGACCAGTCCCTGGCCTGCCAGAGTGCATCCTCCATAGTCAGCTGGAATACGTCCTTGATGGCTAGCCTGAGTCTGTTCTCGCGGTTTGTTCGGGTTGGTGGCACATGTCTGGCTGTTAAAATCAGATATTTTCCTTCGTTGAGCCAGTGAAGTGTGAAACACGTTTATATTAAGCAGTTCTTACCGTCGGACTGAAATCGCTCCTCCACAGAGTGCATTAGTGTGACATTATGGGACACATCTAGTTCGGGCAACTGATTGCACAGTGCTAAGGATTGGTTATTGGGCATTTCTAATCAACATGTTACCGCTGAACAATAGTGATAAATTATAGGGTCATGACACATTATAAGAACAAATCATTTTTCACTGGATTTGGGGACATACCAAGGTGAAACAAAAACAACAAAATGAGGAAGTAAATGGCACTACTTGTACGTAGAATAATGGAACAAAATCCTTTGCAGCAAATTAAAGATAACGCTCAACAGCACATCATGCTAAATATTGTCACAAATAATCAACAAGTTAAAGTTTCACTTTATGATGGCACTCCCAGGATATCTTGACACTGCACGATCAGTTGTTGTGACCGGACAGATGGCATGACGTAATCACTGAACAAATCTGGAGTCGGCCGAAACTATGTCCGCCGCTCTGCGGGAGTCATGTAGGCAGTTGTCGGAAATGTTGTGGCAATTTATCCCATTCTTCCGCCCATCCGCTAATCCTCGTCTCTCCATACGACAACGGGCTGTCTTTCGTGCCGCCGATTCTTTTGCGGGTCAGTTGTTTGTCGTCACTTGAACGTCATGGCCGCACACCTGCTGAGTCCACTGCTACCACTGCTGCACGATAGCTGCCGCTGAGTATGTGCTCTGCACTGCTCTGGTCATCACATACATTCCCCCACCTTGTCAGACAGCATTCGTCCAAAGCAGTTCGTCTGCGAAGCTTGAACTCATCACGGTGGATCGCCGACTTGTCGCACTCGAGACTATCTGCTTGTCCAGGCAGGGAACAGTCTGCCTCCTGCAACGCTGCTGACAGATCTTGTGACAGCTGGGAGTCTACGTCGCAATGTATGGCAGCAACTGCTGCGGAATATGGTCGCCAGTGCAGTACGATGACCAGGGGCTGGCTGGTGGCATCATAGCTGATGCAATCTGGTCATGCACCATCTGACCACATCACCTTCCAGAACCACCACTCCTACCGCCACCACCGCTCACGCTTATTGTGCCCAGCCTGCTTCACCCTGTTTAGTATTCTGTGCGGTTCAGATTGCTGTGAATCTCCGTGCACGCCTGATCGCCGCCTTCTGCCAATGTGACATCCAACCTTCTCGGCACTGGCTGAAACTTAGAACTTCCACGACAAACAGCATCCGCTTCAAGTCTAAGCAACTAGGCCGTCTCCACACTACACTGCTTGTGGTCCCATCCTGCGACCCTCACCACATGAATGCCCGTGGTCCCGTTCTTTCCTCTCTATGCGTGCCACACCAACCCATCCTACCCTTATTATAGACCTGGAATTCGCCTCATTGGGCTGTGTCATAAGCATTACCAATACCTCCGCCCTGATCCTCCACAGTTATAATCTTGATCCGTATTAAGCATCCTCCAAAGACCACAAGCCTAGCCTGCACGTCCGTCCTGACCCTTCACAGTTATAATCTTGTTCCGTTTCCTGCCTCCCCCAAAAACCTTACCTCGACAGGCATTTTTCATCTTCTAAAAACCAGCATCGTCCTTCCTCTCTATAACGCTGACTTCGACCCTGCTGGTTTCATTGTAAGCCTGACTTGGACTTTCTGTCTCGTACACAAGGTCAACCTTGACCTCGTCCTGCTGTCTCCTTCACATGCGTAACCTCGATCTGTGCTTTTACTCCTCCCGAAAGCCGTGACTCGACCGCCATCCGCCACCTCCAAGGCTGCCATCTACGCCCTCAGTGTCCGCCCGACTCCAGCTCGGTGAAGCCAGCGTCATCCAATTAGATGTCGACGGCGACGTCGCCTCTAGGTCGCAATATCCGTCAGAGCATGACCGAGCTCGGTCCCGGCCATCCCGGCTCCACTTACCCCTCAGGCAATAAAGCGCCCAACAAACGTCATAAATACTGGGGCGGCGGCGTGGGCCGGCCCACTTTATCAGAGCTGACGAGGACGCACCTCAGGGAGGATGGAGTGGACACACCCGTGAGGGCCAGTGGGGTTGGGCTGGAAGAGTAGATACGATCTGACACGAAAAGCACCCGAGGGACGGACGCCGGAAAAGCACAATATTTTGTAGAGCTGTGGCAAAGGAGGTGTCGGCGGGATTTATGGGCCACTTTATTCATTCTAAAAAGTCGTGTGAGGTTTCACGGGCGTTGCAGTAGAATACAGATTGCATTTAGCACACCTGCTGGGTACAATTTGATCGCCACGATGAGACGCTCAGGGTGGTAATGTACGGAGGTGCTCAAGCAATAATTTCGAGCTTTCATCTTGAATACGAAATAGCTTTTGCTATGGATGCAAAATTAAGTTTTCCGATAAACACAAACGCGGATCAATAAATAATGAGTAAAACAAATCGATGTCAATTGTGTCAGGCAGACGTGTATCATAATGTGTGAATTTGGCAGTGTTGGTGCATAAATGTGACTATCCTCATGTTTTTCCTAAGCTGTGCTTCCTCTGCGTCTAGACGCAGGTACGCTTATCTGATCCCCATGATTATTGTATATATATATATATATATATATATATATATATATCCCTAGAGAAAAACATGGTGAAGCAATGCACCTGGATGTTCAATCTTTGGTGAGCACAATATCGTTGTTTGCTTGCTACAATAAATCGGAACGCATGTGAAGAATACTTAGCATTGTTTACGGAAAGTGCATCTGGACGCAATTTCAGACAGTCATATTTCAAATATGTGCCGAGGTAACTTGAAGGTAATATTGCACTAATCATACGTATTAAAAAGGGTCCAAAAATGACCAAAAAGCTAGGTAGCTTCTTCGACCCAATCGCTCGTACACCATCCGTCCGTCTCCCTTAGAATGTGAACGAAGGAAACGTCGTCCAGTTGTAATCTCGAAGAAAGGGTGGGTGTAACCGTGCTTCTGTTAATATCGATTCGCCGTAGTCCATGGTTTTGCCATGCTGAAATGACATATGTGTATGAAAGTCAGATGGACTGTGCATTGTACCTGTCGGACGTGTGTTGAGCTGATGCCTTGTGTTGACGTATCTGCTATACATTACAGGCCCTCCTGTGGACGTGGGAATCACCATGCACCTTGTCAGTATTTCTTCATTGTCGGAAGTCCGAATGGTACACAGCAGTAGCCTAGTCGTTTATCGCGTTCTCTGTGTCTGGCACATGCACCACGTGTGCGCGTGTTTTGATCCCACGTCCGCACTGAGCCCACTTGACTCTTCACTCTGTACAGTGTACAGGTGTGCGAGCGTGTTAGCTGTGGCCGCCAGTTTTCGCCAGGGGCGGCACGGGCACTGCTGGGTCCTGGACTGGCGACACGGGCACTGCTGGGCCCTGGACTGGCGGCACGGGCACTGCTGGGCCCTGGACTGGTGGCACGGGCACTGCTGAGCCCTGGACTGGCAGCACGTGCACTGCTGGGCCCTGGGCTGGCGGCACGGGCACTGCTGGGCCCTGGACTGGTGGCACGGGCACCGCTGGGCCCTTGACTGGCGGCACGGACACTGCTGGGCCCTGGGCTGGTGGCACGGGCACTGCTGGGCCCTGGACTGGTGGCACGGGCACTGCTGGGCCCTGGACTGGCGGCACGGGCACTGCTGGCCCCTGGGCTGGTGGCACGGGCACTGCTGGGCCCTGGGCTGGTGGCACGGGCACTGCTGGGCCCTGGACTGGCGGCACGGGCATCGCTGGGCCCTGGGCTGGTGGCACTCAGGTCGCCACGTCGCAGAATCAGACGGGTCAAAATCACATCACATTTGCGATGAGGGGACAGCTGGATAGAATTCAGATTTTGTCAAGCCCCTATGAAACGTCTTGCAATGCAAGGCGACGAGCTTTCCATCTGTAAGGCAATTAGCACAGAAGGCTGTGGTCCGTTCAGCGCATTGCATTTGCCAATTTCCACTCGCGGTGGTGTAATGACGAGCCAGTTGTCATGTCAAAAACGTACTGGAACACGTCTGGGATAGCATTTCACCGCGATACACGGGTCAGTGGGCAGGGTCTGCCATCGGCAGCCTTCTGGACGACCAGGGCCGGTCCCGACTTCACCAGGCGGGTCCTGGTCGTGTCCACCGCATTCCTGGCGAACGCTGGCGTGCCGGCCTGCTCTCGGCCGCGCCGGCCGGCAGCTGCTGGCATCCTCGCCGTCTTTCTGCTCGGCATGCTTCCGGCCGGTCATTTCCACAGCGCTAACAAGCGTTTGTCATCAGAAAGACTGATTGCAATCGATGGCCGCTCCGTGGCGTTGCAGCGTGGATGCGAGCGGGGCCGGGGCCGGGGCGAGCACGCGCTGAGAGCCGGTCGGCGCAGGCGGGCCCCCAGGCCGGGAGCCGGACCGACCGCGGCCGCCGACCGTCCAGCTGATCCGGCCGGAGCGGCGCATTAAATTGATGAATCGCTGATAACGCCACTAAAATTAATAACTCGGAAGCCGGCGCGCGGCCGGCCGCCACCAGCCGGCCACCGGCGCCGCGAGCGTTCCCAGAATCGCGCCAGAATCGCCATCGGCGCCCGTCGACGCGAGTAAATCACGTCTGGCGAGCGCGAGGCGCACGCCGGCGCCGAAACACCGGCGCGTCCGATCGACTGGTGAGACGGATCGACGGCCGGCCGGCGATGGACCGCCGCTCGACGGTCAGCTGGCCGCCGCCGCGCCGTGTCGCATCCCGCTGCTCCGCTGATGGTGTCGCTCGGAAGGGCAGCCGCGGTCACGGTCCTCCCTCCCCCGAACGCCCGGGCGACTGCGTGCGCGTGCGTGCGTGTGCGTGCGTGTGTAGGTGCGGACAGTGTCACGCGCATCTGACGACCTCTTTCAGGTACCCCTGTCTCCGTGGGCATCACTATGCACATGACGTCGATCTCGTCCGTTTCCGAAGTTCTCATGGTACTCACTGACGCGACGGACGCTTGCCACGCTGATCGTTAGACGTGCTTCGGCTCACTGTTGAGTCGGCCTCGTCTGCCTGGTTCCTTTTGCGATCGTCTCGGACTTTCGCGTTCTGCACGACATCCGCCCTGGGCCCGTCTCCGGCAGAGGCGGCGGCCGCGTAGCTCGCCGCTTGGGCGACTGTGGCTCGCGCGCGTCAGGGAACGCCCAGCGATCCCGATCGGAACCTCGCCGTTTGGTGGAGGAGATTCGCTCGCCTTTTGGTTATATCGAGACAAAGCTTATACTCGGCCTAGTTTTGTTGCGTGATTTGCGCTGCTGAGGAACCATTAGTTTGTTTTGGGATAAACAGCCATACCTTTGTAAAGCCGGAACTTATTTTGACTGAATGCCATAAGATACCCTGGAACGGTGTAGCTATCCATTTGCCAGGCATTGCAATGGACATTGTGCTCGGACGAGATTCACTATATTACCAATTGTACTTTATGCGGGCTGATTATCTTGCGATGCATTGCTTCAAGTGGTACTCCGTAACTCACATAGTAAAATTAGCAAAATGATGGCAAGACTATGGCATTAAAATGGTATTCTGCCAATGTTGCTTCAGCATTTCATGGAAGAAGCTTTCAGCAACTCGAAGGATCGGTAGATCGGCTAATGCATTTAAATTGCAAATGCGTTTTTTAGCACTCACTGCAGCAATGTTGTCCATACTAGACGAAATGTAAGCTACCTGACTTTCAGCAAAATTATAACCGGAGGCATGCAAGCAAAAGTGTCGAAATCATCACCAAAAAAGCACGTTCTGTCACTCTTGACACTAAAGTGTAAGACAGTAATGCGCAAGTTGATCGGACGCCAGTACTATCGCTTCAGTGCTGCCACCACACAAGACAGGACTGGCTGCTACTCCTGACAACCCTCGCCCACTACCCGAGGCAATGTCAGGCCATGTCAGGTCCACTGCCTGGTCACATATGTGCGCACTCATCCCAAATACGGCTCTCCACTGACCCCAGAGTTGGTTCACTACGCAACGCCGGTGATTCGACACTTGTCTGAGAGTAATGCCGCTGAAAACAAAATACGTTGTCCTAACAAGGTCGCGAAGAGCCACCAAAGCGCGTTTCATTTTGCGTCGGCTGCCAGCTGCCGCTTCCAGTTGGCTTTGTTCAGTGACACCGAACCTCTGGGATCACAGGAGAGCTGACAACTCCTTTGTACGTTATCGCTGAGCCGCTGGGAGAATGAAGATGCGGGAACCTCATACTGCACTCCGTGAACAGATAGTGCAAATGTCAGACAATTAGACGTTGTTGAATTCGTACTGAACTGAAGTGAAGTACGTACAGTATCTTCGAACTGAAGTGCAGGCAGAGGTTCCAGCAGCTTTGTCAGTGTGAAAACCACATGTCACGCAGTGTTCACCATGCATTTGCTGAATAGACGGAGTTAAAAAGATGCTTTATTTTGTGTCGGCTACGTTTTTAGCCTTGTATGCTACAGCTTAGTGCGCTAATATCTTAGCAATGGTGATTCAAATGTATATGCAATATATTAGTGCAATATAATGCAACAATTAAGCATTTTGGTCATATAATTGATTGACAAGTGAAGCAGCTTCCTTCACATAGATGTCAACTTACCATTAATTCACATAGCAAAGTTTGGAATATAGCTGGCGTTGTGAATAGGATAAATACATGGATCAAAGAAAACTTTGAACACGCCTTCGTTCCAACACAACAAGCTCAATCTAACTCACGTCTCCCCATCAGGATTTCACGAGCGACTTCTTTTTTCGCCAATTCTGGCAAGATCCACGACTGGCCTTCGAGGCACAGAAGGATCTCGTCGAGCTCAACATTGGCTCGGAATATCTCAAGAATCTCTGGGTACCTGACACATATTTTCCGAACGAGAAGACGAGCTACTACCATCTCGCCACTACCTCTAACGAGTTCCTGAGGATAAAGCCCGCCGGCGACATCCTGAGGAGCATCAGGTGAGTGTAACTGCAGCGGAGGGTGACTATAAAGCCCGCCTCGACATCCTGAGGAGCATCAGGTGAGTGTAACTGCAGCGGAGAGTGACTATAAAGCCCGCCGACGACATCCTGAGGAGCATGAGGCGAGTGTAATTGCAGCGGAGGGTGACTATAAATCATGTCATCTGAAATCTCCGACTTGTAATGCACATAGAAAGTTCTCCAGGTGAGCTGTCTGAAATCATCACACACGTTCGGAGGTCTTCATCTCGCATGTCTTACGCTGGTTATCTCAAGCATCATGTTGTAATAACACATATCGAAAGCTTAGTAAATGTCTTAGTTAACACGCGCCCTGGAGGGCCCCTGAAAATTACGCGCACTGAAGGGGCGGATTCCGCCCACCTGAGATCTCAGCTCCTATTAAGGCTAGAGCAACATTCTTAGGGTGGATGGGCAAGATAGAGATATTTATTGTGTGTAAATTTGATGACCTTAGGTAAATATCTTCAAGGTCAAATGAGAGCAAAATTGCAACATTTTCTGGTTTTGCGTGGCTTGGCTTGTCATTGTCATGGATCGCTGTGATTGTGTTTAAATGCTCCAACATTGGCATTAATGGTGTTTTGAACATTACTAATGATGCAGTACAGATGCCAGATCCGCCTTTTGACCTCAGGTCACGTATATAGGAGCACTTTACCAGGTCATTGCCTGCTCCAGTTACCGGAACCGGGCTGCCCACCCGACTGCTCCGTTGGGCGGCTCGGCACAATCGGCTTCGCAAAGAAAGGAGTGAAATACATTAATAAAATATGGGAACGCTTAAGCACACAGTGACAAACACAGTGATTTCGGGATGTGTTCGAAGTAATATGCAGAGTGACCTCAATCTCATGACAGTCATTTGCATTTATGAGAACGTTCCAGTTGACCAAGTTTGGTTCCATTACCCTGACATGAACTTGGCCTGAATTGACCTCGGCGACCTAACATGACTTTTCAATTATATAGCATAATAATATACATCAAACAAGTCGCTAGTGTTCTCAAGAACACCTCCCTTTTGCCAGGATACGGGAAGCGCATCAGCGCCGATTTTTGTGGTCTGGCGCTGCGAATTGTTTTTAATTTAACGGTCCCTAACATGGAAATGTTTTTGTCGATTTTCATTTTGCTTACTTTAAACAATGCGCCGGTCATTTTGAAGCAGGTACCCAAAAAATTGCGTATATCGGCCGGTACAATATTGAGTTATGTACGAACAAATCGGAGGGGTGGGCGGATTTCATCATCCCCCTCCAGGGTGTGTGTTAACCTGTCATGAACTTGACCGGACTTGACCTCGGTGGCCTGACATGACTTTGAAACAATATAGCATAACAAGGTACATCAAGCAAGTCGCTAGTTTTGTCAAAAACGCTTAATTTTTGTAAATATACGGAAAACCCATCTGCGCCGATATTTGTGGCCTGGCGCGGATACAATTTTGTTACTTTAGCGACCCCTAACTCGAAAAATGTTCGGTACATTTTCATTTTTCTGACTTTAAACAACGCGCCGGTCATTTATAGGCAGGTAAAAAACAATGGCGTGTATCGGCCGGTAAAATCTGGAGTTATCTTCGAAAAACCGGAGGGGTGGGCGGATTTCGCCCCCCCCCCGTTCAGGGCGCGTGATAAAGTCCGACAGATGAAGCAGCAAATTTTGCAGACAATAAAGCTAAACAATACATTTATTTGTTGCTGGCTATTACACCTCAGATAAATGATACCCTGAAACGGCTTAGGAAGCTGAAATAAGCTGTTTAATTATTTCATAACTCGAATTAGTTAATCCCTTCCTATAAATTCGCCCGTGACGGTGGTGAGTGCAACTACGTGTTTCAGGAGTTTGTCAATCCAACCCAACATTGCGCTCCATTGAGCTCCACCTGCAATGTGGATGTCATGAGTTCAAACCTAAACTGCTAGTTATTAATTGTGGCAACAAACTTGTTGGGGTCCATACGCTAAGAGCAGAAGCCAAAACTATGCACTTTGGCTAACGGAGGTATTATTACAGCTGTGGCTATTCAACGAAATCAATGCTATGCCTACGCTATGCTGTGCCGCCAGACACCAAACCACTGCGGTACTGCCGATATGCCAAACATCCTAGGCTGCCATCTTGGGAGAAAATAAATTACTACCCATATCACATGGTTTCGCTTGCTGTCCCCAGCAAGCATTGTCCGGTACAGATGAGGAGGTACACGTCACGAAGGGGCCATTTCCGGCATTTACTTCATGACGACATTTTTACCCCGTACTGCCAAGCGTTACTCCTTACAATGCGAAAGTGCGCTAGCGCCCTGAAAGCAGAAACTGTTATTCGATTGTGTCAAAAACACATGGGCGCAATCTTCGTGGGCGCTTTTGCGATCTTCACGAATGGCCAAAAGTGATCAGTGAGCAGCGAGTTGCAGTGGCTCTGAAGCGAGCGGTTCTTCTTCGGAGGAAGCTCAGGCTGACAAAGATAGAAGCATATGAATATGCTGAAATGGCAAGGCTTGATGTGTGCTGCATTAAAACTTGCTGTATAGCCGAGCTTTATGAGGAATGGGAGGATATATATACATGTATATACATAGAAAGATATACATATATATATATATATATATATCTCAGGACGGTTCATTGCGGAAGTTCTAAGGTAAATAATCCGAAATATTCAGATCCACTCATCCATGTCATGTACGTGACCATCTTTCACGGGCTTGGTGATCTATGACATTCCATCTATATTTCATCCGCTATTGGCATGGATTCCTTTTGCTTCCTTTATTGAGCTTAACCCACAATCGTGCGCGGTTTGATTTTAGGGTCCCATAACAGTTGTCCCATTATCTTCCGCAACACTAACCGTAGTGCTACTAAATTTTGAGTGCCTATGGAACGACCAGTTCTCCGTATGTTTGCAAACACTTACATGGAGTCGTGTCAGATTATGAACTAATGGCGTCATAAATATTTCCCGGTTTGGTTATTGGGCATTTTTTTCCAATAGTGATAAAACATCCTCACTCCTTTAGATTTTACGAATGCAAGGGGCATTTATTGTAGGTCGACGTCCGATCTCCCAAACGTCACGGTATCTGATCACGTCATAGTATCCATGGTACCCAGTACGTTAGTCAGAATACGGCGCTCATGTGACCTTGTGATGTATTGTACCCTGTATACCAAGCCATATATTACGCCTTTGATTAGCTCTTGCGCCCACTAAACACAACAACACCACTACATGTCCTTTCACCCCATCTTATCTGATGCTTCGCCAATGATTACGTCATGAGGTTTGAACTTATTTAGCTTCAATGACCTCACTAAACGCCTTACTCAACCTCTGATTCCTGGGCATATGCAAATTAGACACCATTCAGAGTCTAGCAGATTCTGGAATTAGTGCGTACATATTTTTAACAATTGCCACTGCTTTACGCGAGCTATGGTGGAGCGGTGTCTGTGAGGCTCCTGTTTATCCGATACTGTGACGTCACCTGTGACGTGACCCAACATACTTCAGGATGACGTCCAGATATGACCAGAACTAGAGCTGTATCTTGAATCGTCGTGGCTGCGATAGTATTTTCTGGTCTGTCGATTCGGTTCTGAAATCCTGGACAAGGATTAACATACATTAATCACACCCCGACGATCGTGTGAGGCGAAGTGCGCTGGTTGTGGTCGAGCAGTGTCTTTGATGTCATTGCGAGCAATTGTTGGTGAGGCTAATTTCCTCCTGGGGTTTTACTATTTTCCTCTACAGTCAACAACGTTCCTGGTTAGTGTGGCGTTACTGCAGCTATGGTGATATGGCATTGCTGCAGCTGTGATGGTATAGCATAATTGATGATATGATGGAGTAGCATCTCCGTGGCTACGGTGTAGCATCACCGTAACCTTATTGAGGCTATGGTGTAGCATTTCTGCGGCTATGTGGTGGTGTAGCATTGTTGCGAATATCTTATGACGCAAGTACCAACTGTAGGAGTGACAGCATTTTTTCGTGTCGGCATGCCTTTTCGAAATAATAAGTTAAGAGTTAGTGTAAATCATATTTGAACTGTTTTATAACAAAGCCAAAAGTTGGCTTCCACTGCCATTAATTTGTCTGCTGAGGCGCTAGTTCCCAGTTAACCACATCCTTACTACCATCAAACCACGTCACCCTCAAGTTGCTCAATCTGACCACATATGCATGGGTGAAGCTTTCGACACCCTCCATCCCGATGATAGAAGCTCCTGTCTCCTCGCTGCTCGTCTGCTTAAGAAATATATTATAAACGAAAATTTGAAACCGAGACGAATACAGCTTCCCCAGATCATTAGCATAGGATGAGCATGTTCTAAAAATGTAATGGATCAGATTTATGCAAGATAAATATATATATATATATATATATATATATATATATATATATATATATATATATATATATATATAGCCATAACTTACATGTGCCAGCTATTTTCAAAGTAGCCAAATGCTTGAGAATCAACACAAGGGGTGTCCACCACTTAGATATGTTGGAAAGTCAGCGACCAAAATAAAGGCATCACCTGCACCACCAAACTTCGCTGATGGCAAAATGACTTGAGGTCATGTTCCGTGACCTACTTCAAATAGGTCTTATTTACTGATTACAGAATGTGAAGTAAATTGATGTGCAGTGCGTGTCCTGATGGGCAATTCAGCTGATTCACCCCGGGTAGAACAAATATCGGAGGCGAAATTTCGGGTCGGACCCTCGTGCCTCCGAATGTATTCTAGATATTCACACCTCACTGGAAATACTCTCACAAATATCGCCTTGGTGGTAGCATGGCATGGACAATTCTCACCTTTTGGCTGGATGAAAAATGAAGCTCGACAACGTGTGTGTAAACTGGAATTATATTATTTTAGTCCAATTTTCTAACTGTTTTGATAGCAAACGAAATGATAGTTTATTGCATGGAACCTTTGTAAAAAGGTCAGCATCGATCGCAACCATTGACACCGCTTCGGTGAAGAAAAACGCAGTTTTTTTCTGTATTCGAAATAATTTCGCATCTTGAGCGAGTTTCCAAGAGACGGATAATTTTCGCGTTATGCTTTCCTCCCATAATGTATAGCATTATGTTAAGGCGATAACACTGTTTCGATATTTCAAAACATTTTGAAAAATCCGCCTGGTTAATTCGGTTCTTTTCGGGTTGTCGCTAACACGATCAGAGGCTGATCAATAATTCTAGACAAATACTTATGCATATTAGGCATGTTTATCAATGCCCCACCGAAAGCTTTGGTGTATGTGTTGCTGTAGGTCATTAAAGTTACCAGATATAAGATGGATCGGAGCACAGTCCTTTGCGTCAGGTTGAGCGGAAGAAATGGCCCCTGAACTAATTAGGATGTCTGTCACCTGTCCATGGAGTGGCGAGTTCACCAGTGCGGTGGGACAGTGACCAGCCATGCTCGCCTGGCCAGGTCAGCTTAACACGCGCACGGGAGGGGGTGGAATTCTCCCACCCCGCCTGGTTTTCGACGACATCGCATACACTGGCGGAGATATTGTAATGCAATCTTGTGACTTAGTTGCAAATCGACTAGTTCATCCTATGTAACACAAATCAGAATCCGCTGATAAGCACAGAACTGCGGGGGTGCAAATTTGGCCGATCGCCGGCCACCGGTAGTTCAAGATCGCAAAGGCTTCGCCGGTGCAGCGGAATGGCGGCGTTGTGCGATGGCAGATCAGATCTAGATCTCATTTGTCGGTGAAGGCATTGACTTAGAGTCACATAAAATGTACGCTGAACTGAGTTCACTACACCCGTAATCCATCCTTCATATCGCGTGTCTCCAGCTTCAGTAGCTCCCGATATCCTAGAGTTGGAGCCGAATCCGCCCCACGCATTCGGTAAGCGTTACGTGAGAGGCCCCCCGGTGCGCGTGTTGACCTGAGCCGTGGGGGCGTGAGAGCTGCCGCATGGTGCATGAGAACGCAAGCTGGTCAATGGCCGCCATTACTACCGCAGAGCGAGCGGTTCGGCGGCTAAGTACCGGCTCGGTCGCATAGACACCCATCGCCACCTGGAAGCGTGTGCTGAAAACGGTTCTGAATGTGCCTCACGTTCGAGGTGCTGATGTGCTTTTCGACCCTGTTTGGTGCATTTCGTTAACCCCGTTCACGATCGGGATTGGGGCGGGGCCGGATCTCGCTTGCCACACCATTACCATACAGTGGTCGGTCCCATCATCCCATCAGCATCATCAATATCTTCTCTGGTTGGCCGCGCGAGGATGCCTTGCATGCATGATCAGATGATGAGGTCAGCCTTTGCCGATGCTCACCTTGAACCGTCGGCATATATTGAAACCTGACGCCTTCAAACTAGGCTGGGTCTTCACTATAACTGCGGTCATGCGGTTAATGTTATTCAAGGAAGTTACTAATGTGCAAATAATAGTCCGTACATAACTTATAATCTGCTCGATGTACGCTATACTTGTGTCAATTCAATGTACATACCTTCACTATGTACACACCTGCCTCTTTCACGTTTGGGACCGTCACGCAAATGTTAATGTTTTCCATCTGACTGCATAATGTTGCATCGAATTCCAACCGACCATGACCAGCGCGGAATTGTAAAAATATTGCAACGAAGTAAGCATACGAGGCACATGAACCACGCAAACACAAGGGACATGGCACGAGAAAGAGGAGGACAAGGAGAGAGAGAATGATGGAGAGAGACATAGAGAGCGAGAGAAAGAGGTAGAGACAGAGAGTGAGAGAAGGTGTGAGAGAGAAAGAGAGAGAAAGAGAAGGTGAGAGAGAGAGGGAGGGAGAGAGGGAGGGGAGAGAGAGGGAGGGGAAAGAGAAGAGAGAGGGAGGGAGAGAGAGGGAGTGAGAGAGATGGAGGGGAGAGGGGAAAGAGCATCAGCAATCCTGCCTGAATCCCTGGTATGTACATTGCATGTTAGTGAGCAATGCTCTCAAACATAGATGGCGTCGATTATATCCTCCAAGTGAAGTTCCTGAAGACATCCGGCTCAGATGGCACTTAATTCCAGCCAGAGGTTGCAGGTTGCACGTCGATTGCAGACTGTATCCGCCAATTGGGGAGAGGCGGCGGCTCATGTCAGTTCGGCATTAAGCAGTCAGCGGCCCTGGGGCGGTTCAGTTACTGACAAGCATTGGTCTGTGGGGGTGGGATGGGGGAGGTTGCGCCTTGGGCCGCTGGTGACAATGCATGCCACCTCTATCAGGGTAGACAGTGGAGGCCGCGCTCGAGGCCCCAGGCGGCCGCTCGATCACACCTGTCTCGCACGCCGCGCCCGACTCATTGTCAGTTCGAGTCGAACCCGGCGCGCTCAACGGTTCCCAGGCCGCACATCGCTGCCGAGAGCATCAGCCGTGTTTGCCGTCCTTCATCCAGGCGGTGATCAAATGTTCACACTCGTCGCCTAGGAGCGCCATTTCGCCATTCTCTCCTAGCGGGGGAGATTGGTATTTCGCTCCCTATTCGCGCTGGAGCCACAATGGACAGCCGGCTGACCACACCACACAGCACGGCAGCGGTGGTTTGACACCACAAAGTAGCCGATGTGTTTTTATCAAACCAATCGGCAGATTTTCGAACCGGACCAGAACTGCTACAGTCCCACCAAAGTCTGACGTCGTGACATAAGCAAATAATATCTGAAATGTAGCGCACAATGAGTGAGACAGATGAGCAATCCAATTCCGAAATTAAATATCAGATACGTCACTAAGAAAAAAATCAAAAGTGGCCAATCGGCATTGCCTGGCCATGCTGCAAATCAAGACATGAAACTGTCAGCCATGCTGCAAATCAAGACATGAAACTGTCAGCCATGCTGCGAATCAAGACATGAAACTGTCAGCCATGCTGCGAATCAAGACATGAAACTGTCAGCCATGCTGTGAGCCAGGACAAAACTGTTAGCCATGCCAGACATTTTTAATTCGCAGAACTAGATAGCGGAATGTAGCTCCACCTCATTTGGTGAGAACGTTCGGAAAGCTTAGAAAGCTGCAGATGTTAGGAAAGCTTGGTGCCGGTGATTTGCACAGTTACATCACTGAGCATAACTTCAACCCATCGGTAGAACAGTTGTTATGGTGCCGGATATTTTCGCATTACATCACTGAATGTAGTTGAACCCCATTGGTAGGAAGGTTGTAGGTGCCGTGATTGTCACAGTTAAATTACTGAGCATAGCTCAAACCCATTGGTAGGAGAGTTGTTATGGTGCCGAAGATTCTCACAATTACATCACTGAGTGTAGTTGCACCCCATTGGTAGGGGAGCTATAAAGGTGCGGTGTATTTTTATGTTCAATGAATCATTCCTGCTCAACCATGTTTATGTTCGCACTTTAAGATAACACGTGACAAACTTAAAACATCCTAAGTAGCCTTGTGACACTGCATGAGTCAGCGTATGGGGTGGCATATAGTATTATGATGTTTTCGTTGTAGGAAAACTAATAATGTACTGCATGCTATCCACACAACAAGTGGAAGTATGGTTGAATATATTTAAGATGTGGCTACCGGTCCATTAGTTTGTGATGAGGGTATGCTCACTAGTCCAATGTATTGTCTAGGCCAAAACCAAGAGTGAATATTCCATTAACCGTGTCCATTATCGTAGTTCAATAAACTGACAGCGATGTAGTTTTACTTCTTTGGAATATTCTTCCGTGTAGCTATATACCTCTGACCGCAGCCATTGACAGACGATTTACTTTGTATAGCGGATTGAATTCGTCGGCGTGACCAGTGTAAGCTAATTGGAAACAGCATGTGATCCCTACACACTTCGGAATAATCCCCATGTGACACCCAAACTCTCTCTTTTGTCAACTGTCGGTAATGTTTTCGAGCCGCTGGTTGCCTTTGGAACAGCTCCGCTGACGTGTGCCCCGATGTTTTTCAGACTGACCATCACCGCCTCCTGCCCGATGAATCTGGAGTACTTTCCCATGGATCAGCAAATATGCGAACTACAAATTGAGTCGTGTACGTATCAACGGCCGGCCCTCGCAGGGAATTGCAACACGTGTATCACTACCAGGCATGGGTCTCAGTCTGCCTTATTCACGCTCCACTTTGGCTCACCTTCCGTTGGTTTGGACCGACAGTGAGACGTTCACAAACTTACTATCCCGATGCGAATCTGAAGCCTGAAGGCAAGCGCGAGCTGGTCAGCGTTGCTTCGCGTGAGAAAGGAACAGCGGAAAAGCGCTCGAAAGAACAGCAACAAAATGTCGAGAGCGTGAATCAGGTCGGACCCGACCCATGTTGACCGACGACTTCCTGTCAAGTCCCCAACTACTTGACAGGCAAGTGTCCGGTCGATGTGAGTGAAGTGTCCGGCAGCGCGGCACCAGCCGTCCGATGGCCGGGTGCTCCACCGTCGGCCGCCGGCAGGCAGCTGCCCGGCGACACACACCTGCCGATAGGGTGCGTGCGCGCCGATACTGAGGCGGCGCCGCCGGCGGCACGCCTCCTCGATCACGGCGCAATAGGACGGTGACATGTCAGTGGCGCCGAACTGGGAGTGGCCGTCTCCGCACACAATCCCGCCGTCGGCTGAATAATGAAGTCGGCTCCTCGGCCGCGAACGTGCTCCCGTTTTGATTGATTTGTCGATTGACCGAGCTCGCGTGCCGTGCCGATCGCAACAGCAATGCGCCGTCTTCCTCAGGTGCTGGCTTCTTCCATATAACCACTCCGAGTTTCTGCTTGATCAATCGGTGGGTCGGCTTCATTTCAATAAGCCCCAAAGGTTATTGGCAATGATTTCCAGGAATCAGTGTCATTTGGATGCCCAATCTTCTTGGAAGCTCATAGCCGAAATTAAATCCTTGCATACGATGCCTTTACTCCGCACCCATGCAGGACAGTTCTAGTGTAAGATGATTATTTGTGTGTACATACTTCTATCGATGCAGCGGGTAGAAAAAGTAATGAAAATAACTAACACCAATAGACGCGCTACGAATTATCGAACCGTACATGTAGCATCGGCTCAACCAAAAAAGCCTTTGCGTTTAACGCCAAGCATTCAATGATACTTCTGTTACTGTTAGTTTAGCGTGTGCCAATGCTAACCAGGAGCCTCGTTTTCCCTATTTTTGGGTGAGTCATTTTCTTATTAATGCTTCATTTGGTATTCAAATATCCTCTGAACTTAACATCTAGCGTTTCCTCCACCATACCCCTCCATCAGTTGGAGAGACCCTCTCGAGACCATGCATTTCCCCAATCGATTTCTACGTCACCATGGTTTAATTAACCAACTTTGCAATCAACCTCAGTTTTCAACACTTTATTGTGGCTCTATTGTATACTTATATTGCGCATATATCAATCGATATGCGAAAACGTCATCCCGTGGTCAAGGTGGAATATTTTGTCTGTATGTGAGGTCAGGATGTACTAACATTTGGAGGAGCCTGATTGATGATGCAATTGGGTGAGGATAGTGAGATGGTTGAGGAGCTGAGCAAGCAGTTCAAATCAGTGTCTACATTGGAAGATATGACCAATCTGCCGACCGTACACCATAGTTCAGTGACATGGGATCTGACAAATGATGTTGATTTCATTGATAGTGATGTTGTTTACAATCATATCAGGAAAATAAAGCCAAATAAGGCAGCAGGACCTGATGAAATGTATGCTAGGGTGTTGCGGGAAACTGAAAAGGAACTGGCATTTCCACTTAGTATAATATTTTGTAGATCAGTTTCACATAATGAAATACCAACCGATTGGAAAAGGGCAAATGTAGTTCCTATTTTCAAGAAAGGAGAAAGAGGGAAAGTTGAAAACTATAGGCCAATAAGTCTCACATCCCTAGTCTGCAAGGTACTCGAATCAATTATCCAGGATAGAATAGTTAGTTATCTGGAAGGTAGCAGATTGATTCAAGATACTCAACATGGGTTTAGAAAAGGACGATCGTGTCTCACAAACCTCTTGGACTTGTTGAACTTCGCCACAGAACAATTTGATCAGGGAAATCAGGTTGATGTAGCATATCTTGACTTTAGTAAGGCCTTTGACAAGGTACCCCATAACCGGTTAATGATACAGCCTCAGTCCCATGGTATTGCAAGAAGCATGTTAAATGGATAGAGTTGTGGCTTTCAGATAGACAGCAAAGAGTGATGCTAAATGGTACAAAGTCATCATGGCAAAATGTTCTTAGTGGAGTCCCCCAGGGGTCAGTACTAGGGCCATTACTGTTCATTATATTTGTAAATAACATTGAAAGTGGCCTAAGCAGTAAAGTTTTGAAATTTGCGGATTATTTGAAGGTCTTTAGGGCAATAACAGATCAGGATGAGCATATCTCACCGCAAAAAGACTTAGACGAACTTGTGAAGTGGTCCGAAGAATGGCAAATTAAATTTAATTTTGATAAGTGCAAAATCATGCATGTAGGTAAGCAGCATATGAAGGCTCCCTACTTGATGGGTGGCCAAGTGCTATCAGTGACTCAACAGGAGAAGGATTTAGGTGTTATTCTAAACACAAAACTGGGGGTATCAGAACAGACCAAGAAAGCCAGGAAGAAGGCACTGAGAATGTTCGGGGCAATAAATAGGAATGTATCATACAGAAGTGAGAAAGTGACCAGGAAGCTTTACTGTGCATACGTCAGGCCACATTTGGAATACTGCATCCAAGCTTGGTCTCCTAGCTATGAAAAGATTGTTGGCTTTTAGAGAGAGTACAAAAGAGGGCTAGAGGGCTTGCTTTTCAGTATTACAGGGAGGACTGATTGACAGATTTGGTGGGCAACTGGTTCAGTGTACAGAGTGCAACCAAGAAGGGCCCTTGTGTGCTCATAGTTGCACTAATATTTTATGTCTTTATGTCTTTATGTCATTCAAAATGTTCGGCTTTAAGGAACAAGTAAATCAGTATCACAGTCGATTTTCGATTACGCACAGCGTAGTCAGACATTTGTGATCAAGCATGCCGTCACCATATGCTCGATAAAGCTAACCATGAAGGTTCGCCAGTTACACTCAATGGTAAAGTTGATGAAACTAATTGGCATATGCGTTTTTCTTCGAAAGCTCATATTCTTCCTTCTGCGTTTGACGTGTTATGTGTTGAATGCATACGTCCAATTGGTATTAATTGCAATTGGTATTAAGACAACTTTCTCGTATGATCAGCACTGAGTACGTGTGCTATGCTTAATACTACACTACCTAAATTCTGGCTGTGACCTGATTTACTAGCCATAAGACCAGCCGTACATGGTGATTATCGGCGTTGTGCATATGAGGGCTGTTTCCAGTTCACGCTAGCACTGTTACAAGCAGACATGGTCTATGACTGGTATGTATGTACATACGTGCAAGTGTATCCATTCTGGGGGCTTTACACTGGCTTAAGAGTGTGGCTAATTCCTGTATGCAGTGGCGATTGTTTCATATAATTATGAGTTTCCCAAGCATAAATATGATTCAATCGCATTGGCATTCTGAAGCGTTTTTTTTGTTTTGTTTGTTTTGCTGTTCTATCAAAAGACACACCGAGCTTACAATCACCTGAAGCGCACTTTTTGCTCACGCTGAGCTACTCCTAGCACCGTCAGCAACTGAGCCGTCCCTTGACACCAGGTAACCGGTTTGTATCTCCCTGCAGTCGGCTACACCACCAAAGATATTCGCTATATGTGGCTGGGAGATGAGTCGATTAAGATAGACAAGACTGTCCAATTGCCCCAATTTATAGTTATGGGTCACAAAACGCAGGACAAAACCTTCGGAACGTCGACAGGTGAGAGTGCCGCCGCCGCTCTGTGCCAGTTTGCGCCCCTCGCTCCATGCCTCTCTGAGGGCGGTCCTGCACAGACACGTGGCGACTGGCCCTCAGCGGGGCGCCGACGCCCCGGACGCCCCCGAAGGCCCGTTCTGACCGGGTTGGCCACGCGCGAACGAGACGGCGTCAATGGCCTGACTGCACTGTGGCTGCCGCCGGCGCTGTACACGCTTGGCTTCCGGCACACAGACAACGACGTTCATGGTGTGCGCGCCCACTCTCTCTCTCTCTCTCTCTCTCCTCTCTCTCTCCCTGTCTCTGTCTGTCTCTCTCGCTCTTTCTCCCTCTCTCTCTTTCTTTCTCTCTCTCTCTCTCTCTAGCTCTGCGTCTGCCCTTCTGTCTGACAGTTGGCTACACCACCACCGAGATCGGATACATATGGAAGGAGGGCACTCACTCGGTTATAGTGGAAAGTGGCGTCTCCCTGGCCCAGTTCAAAATAATCGGTCACAGGCAACGGACTTTTTTGTTTGAAACGTCTACAGGTATTTTTGAGTGCGCCAGGTGCACAGCTGGGCGGAATTGTGTGCTCGTTTAGTTGCGATAATGACCGAAAAAATTGAGGCTTTTCACGGCTTCAGAAATGAACATGATCAAAGAGCCAGACACTTCAGCTACACCGAAATTCTTAGTATTTGCATCAGAGCTAAAAGTAGATCAGTACGATTAACTGACAGCAAACGTTGACATGCATCCTTAAACCTTGTCCATACTCTGAGAAGCATTTCTATTCAGTTTCCTGGACTTCTTGGCTAAATCTCGCATCATTTATTACACTTACACCTCTTAAATGAATCTTGTCAACTTGGTCATACCTTCGTCTATTTGACGAAATATTTGACGAAATTCAGTTCACATGCTTAGCACAAGACCATTCAAGATCTTTGTGGAGAATGCTTTGAAATGGATAAAACTATCTTGTTCTGTTGAAGAAAAGTAACCATCCAGCTTCAAGTATACGAGTAGTTAGACATCCACATTCAATCATCCCTCCATGGATCCATCCATCCAGATGTCCATTGTTGTTGTACTATGCATTTCATTTCTGAGGCTCTGAAATACTTATTCACAACAAATGGTCGAAGCTTCACCGGCGCACCTGCCCAGTTGTGCTTCTGCTAGCACTCCGATTTTGATGGGTAGCTTTTATCCCAACACCCTGCATCAGCCAGATTCAGTTCTCACACCAAATGCGTGAAAAACAGCGGCGGATTGTTGTCACCAAAATGGCCACATTCAACTTCTGTTCTCAATCACACACTGGCATACCTCACAGTAAAATGTTGCACTGTCTCGAAGTTGCTTCAAAATTATATTCATGCATGCCTTTGGCCTTGGCTTAATCCGCCCCTGGATGGAGCTTGGAGGAACGTGAGCCTATCAACAGAAAGCAGCAGCATCAACAAAAATACAATGCAAATGATCGTTGGAGGTCAAAAAAGAAGATATGTCTAATGCATAGCACTGAAAATAACTTTCAATTACGGTGATTAAGCTTCCGTTTTAAAGGATTTATGTGCAGCTCTTCGTCGGCTTGAAATTCTTTCCAAGTTCCAAACATTTTGGTTTATCACGCTTTCCTCAACACTTGACAATTGTCATCACCTCACTTGAGGAAATGGCATTCAGTGCCACAGACAGCAACTCAACACTTAGATGTCGTAGATAATTGCTCGCGATTCTCTGCTGAAGCCTAGTTTGGCACAAGCACTTCTAAGCGTGCCATATGTCTTCCATTGGGAATGTCGTTCGTAAGCTATACTTGGTGTTGCACGATCACGATGTGTACATTGCTGCCCATGAGGCAGCCACCTGGTTGGCATGCCGCGTCTGTTTGTACAGCATGGGGTCAATGGAGCAGGCATGCTGGCGCTATTAGTCGATGGCTAATGAAGTCGTCGGGCGTATGAAGTCGGCTTTGTGTCACCGGTATACTAGCACACTAACAACGGCGAAACCACGGCCCGGGTTCGGCTCGAAAGAATGTTGATTCGACCGTTGCCGCCATCGGATCACCGGCTGGACGACCCTATTCTGTTTCAGTCACGACGGCTGCACTGCTTTATCGGGCTACCAAAACGTGGCGCTCTCCGGCGAGGCCTCCGTTCCGGCAGCCCCAGCACCCCTGCCGTTATGTAGGCGCTATGTTGTCCGGGGACGGTCGCAGTGTGGCCCGTTCACCAAGCATGGGGAGACCATTGCCAGACCGGGCTACCGTCAGCCGCGTCAAAGTCGGCGGCATACAATCACTCCTTCAACAGGCTGTCGTGCGTTGTCATTCCGGCATTGGCCAGCTTCGAATAATTCAGACTGTGTTGCACATACATAGTCTTGCACACAAACGACTACGTATCTCATAGCACTTAAAATGTGCAGTGATGTTTGCAGAACATGCTGACATACGGTTCATCGTCTGGCGACCAACTTCGCATAGCTGTTTTCAGCCTTCGGCTGTCTATATGCTCATCAGAGCTTTCACACTGTCAAACATCGTTCCGGCGAGCAGGCTCGAGCAAACAGGTACACTGCCGCAGATTTGTAAATCCAAGAAATCTCCGAAAATTGGCTAACTAAGGGCGATATTGTGTAAATATAATTGTCATGTGCCCGTGTTGCCGGCTGCTGAAATCCGAGCGTCCGTGAGAAACGTGTGCCAACGAGTCAATAGCCAACGAGTGCGCGCCGGCTGATGGGTGTGCGTGGCCGTTCCTGCAAGGTACCCAGCGTCAATTGACCAAGTCGCCAGCTTGTTGGTGGGCCGCTTAACTACACGTAGCGATGCTGGCTCATTCTAGCTGGCATGCGGTAAGCCACATGGAAGTATAAAGCGCGATCCCAGTTGCAGGCAGGTCCCACTGACGCCGGCGCGCGGTGATGCATGTGGCTGGCATCGCCCCGCCCAGCCACATGGCCTCACCCCCAATGCTGCTCACTTCGGATACACACTATCCATTGTCAGCGTCACCGATCGGAGCGAGTTGGTGGCGAGCGCAGGCGTCGAGGAATGGTGCCGCCGTTGCCAGACGCTGGCCATTTCCGCCGGCATTGCATTCCGCCGGCGTGAGCAGAGCGTGCCGGCGAGGGTGCCATTTAGCTCGCCGGTATGTGTGGCCACACTGTCAGGCCTCACAACGAATGGTCACTGTATCCTGTCACACCTTCGCTGGCATACTGCCAGCTCATCAAGCATCGCCACACTGCCCTATCTCATGAATCCTCGCCACACCGCCCTATTTCATCAAGCCTCGACACACTGCCCCATCTCGCCAAACCACTCCACACTGTCCCATTTCGTCAAACCTCGCCACACTGTCCCATCTCGAAATATTCGCCATACTGCTCCATTTCGCTATCCTCGCCACACTGTCCCATCTCGTCAAACTTCGTTGCACCGTCCCACCTCGTGAAACCTCGTCACACTGTTCCACCTAGTCAAACCTCGCCACACCTCCCATTTCGGCAAACCTCGCCACACTGTCCCTTCCCGCTAAACTTCACCACACTGCTCCATCTCGCTATCCTCGCCACATTGTCCCATCTCGCCAAGCCTCGCCACACTGTCCCATCTCGCTATCTTCGCCACACTATCCCATCTCGCCAAGCCTCGACACACTGTCCCATCTCGCTATCTTCGCCACACTATCCCATCTCGCTATCCTCGCCACATTGTCCCATCTCGCCTAGCCTCGCCACACTGTCCCATCTCGCTAAGCATCGCCATACTACTCCATCTCACTATCCTCGCCACACTGTCCGATCTCGTCGAACCTCCCCACACCGTCCCAATTCGTCAAACCTCGTTACACTGTCCCATCTTGCTAAACCTCACCACACCGCTCCACACCGCTATCCTCGCCACACTGTTCCGTCTCGTCAAACCTGGCCACACTGTTCCATCTCACTATCCTCGCTACACAGATTCAACAGTGTCATGCCACAACGTCCTCCTGCACCGTCCTACCACACCGTTCTACCACAACGTTCTGCCACACCGTCCTACCACAACGTTCTGCCACACCATCCTGTCACACCGTCCTGCCACAAAGTTCTACCACACCGTCCTACCACACCGTCCTACCACACCGTCCTACCACACCGTCCTGCCACACCGTCCTGCCACACCGTCCTATCACAACGTCCTACCACACCGTCCTAACACACCGTCCTGCCACACCGTCCTGCCACACCATCCTACCACACCGTCCTACCACACCGTCCTTCCACACCGTCCTGCCACACCGTCCTATCACAACGTCCTGCCACACCGTCCTGCCACACCGTTCTGCCACACCATCCTACCACACAGTTCTACCACACCGTCCTGCCACACCGTCTTATCGCAACGTCCTACCACACCTTCCTATCACAACGTCCTGCCACACCGTCCTACCACAGCGTCCTACCACAACGTTCTGCCACACCGTCCTACCACACCGTCCTACCACACCGTCCTACCACACCGTCCTACCACACCGTCCTACCACACCGTCCTACCACACCGTCCTGTCACACCGTCCTGTCACACCGTCCTATCACAACGTCCTACCACACCGTCCTACCACATCGTCCTGCCACACTGTTCTGCCACACCGTCCTGCCACACCGTTCTGCCACACCATCCTATCACAACGTCCTACACACCCTCCTACCACACCGTCCTACCACACCGTCCTGCCACACCGTCCTATCACAACGTCCTACCACACCGTCCTACAGTCCTGTCACACCGTCCTATCACAACGTCCTACCACACCGTCCTACCACACCGTCCTGCCACACCGTCCTGCCACACCGTCCTACCACACCGTCCTACCACACCGTCCTGCCACACCGTCCTGCCACACCGTCCTGCCACACCGTCCTACCACACCATCCTACCACACCGTCCTGCCACACCGTCCTACAACACCGTCCCACCACACCTCCTACCACACGTCCTGCCACACCGTCCTATCACAACGTCCCACCACACCGTCCTACCACACCGTCCTACCACACCGTCCTGCCACACCGTCCTGCCACACCGTCCTGCCACACCGTCCTACCACACCATCCTACCACACCGTCCTACCACACCGTCCTACCACACCGTCCTGCCACACTGTCCTGCCACACCGTCCTGCCACACCGTCCTATCACAACGTCCCACCACACCGTCCTACCACACCGTCCTACCACACCGTCCTGCCACACCGTCCTGCCACACCGTCCTGCCACACCGTCCTATCACAATGTCCTGCCACACCGTCCTGCCACACCATCCTACCACACCATCCTACCGCACCGTCCTACCACACCGTCCTATCACAACGTCCTACCACACCATCCTACCACACCGTCCTGCCACACCGTCCTACCACACCATCCTACCACACCATCCTACCACACCGTCCTGCCACCACATTCCACCAGACCGTTTTGTCACACCGTCCTACCACACCGTCCTACCACACCATCCTACCACACCATCCTACCGCACCGTCCTACCACACCGTCCTATCACAACGTCCTACCACACCGTCCTACCACACCGTCCTGCCACACCGTCCTGCCACACCGTCCTTCCACACCGTCCTGCCACACCGTCCTGCCACAACATTCCACCAGACCGGCAGGCTTAGCCGCCTCGCCACATTGCTATTCCACACTGACTTCGCACACTGCCTGAAACGGCACCCTGCTCAGGGCTTGGCATTCATATTTTGAATCCTCGATGAGGAGAGGCGAGATTGTCTCGCCGTTACCTCCTGGAATGATAATCTTCCTTTTATTTTTACTACATGCTTTTTTGTTATATCCGCATTTTGGCTCGCCTAATTTTAGTGTGTAGCTTATGATAAACGATGCCATAAATACTAGATAGAAGAAGACAAAATTGTGTGCCCGAAATGCAATCCTTGTTTGTACTCCATAGCCATACAGTAAGAACAGCAATGCAGTAATAAATTTGCACTGTCAATCAGAACCATTGGAGCTTCCAGTATGAAAAGGATGGGGAATTTGTTAGGGAGGATTTTGTTCTGTGTGACAAAATTCGGAAGGATGCTGTGTGTTCAACTAACGGTCGGCCATGCTTTCCTTCCACACATCAGTCTTACCTCGAGCTTCCACACCGACCTCACGCAGCAGCCCGCCAACCCGTCCTGCCACAGTACCTCTTCACACTATCCTGTCCTGCCACACTACCCCTAATACCGTGAGGGCTAGTGTGGCAGGACCAGATGGTCCCACACTAGTCAGACATGTCAGCCTGCCAACCCGCCCTGCCACACCGTCTCTTCACACTTCCTTCCACACTGCCCCCCACGGTGTGCCCGTCAACCCGCCCTGCCACACCGTCTCTTCACACTTCCTTCCACACTGTCCCCCACGGTGTGCCCGTCAACCCGCCCTGCCACACCGTCTCTTCACACTTCCTTCCACACTGTCCCCCACGGTGTGCCCGTCAACCCGCCCTGCCACACCGTCTCTTCACACTTCCTTCCACACTGTCCCCCACGGTGTGCCCGTCAACCCTTGCTGGCACACCTCTCTACACCGTCCCGTCACACCGCCATACCAGAACGTCTCGCCTTCCCGACTCGACGTGTTCACCTGGCGTCGGCCGTGTCAGTCTGCGTCTTGGAAGACAACTTCCACCCTGGTAATGCGACACACGCACGGCATCCATCCGCTTTCCGGAACACCGTACTCCGCTGACACGCGAAACCGAAACACCCGATTCCCGATTAGGCGTTCCATCAAGCCAACATCAGTAGCAACTTCCGCACAACCCGGTCGGTCCATGGTGACTGTCTTGCAGTCGATCACACCAGCGACTGTCGATGCAGTCTGTCATCCGGGGTCCGTCTGGTGTCCACACCGAACAGCTGGCACCGAATTACATCGCCGCTCCCGGGCAATGTGCGATGCAGTACATCGACATGAGCAGTGTGATCGATTGAGATCCTGCGCTGATGGGACACATGTTTCAGGCGTCATGACCTCCGTTGTCGATGCACCGAGGAATTGTGCGCGTCCTCCTTTCCCACCCTTCTCAGCCTTCCATGTCGACACTGCTTCCATCAATCTTCACTAAACGATTGGCCTACCGTTAATGGCATGGTAAACTGGCTTCCCGCTCCCGCCGTCGTAGAGGAAAATTTTCAACCTGAGCCTGAGTTCAACACAAATAGCTTTGTATCGCTGTGGCATGCAAACTCTCCTTTACTACTTGGCTAAGCAGCTTCCAACTACAGCGTTGGACTAATTATTGAACATATGTGTGATACCAAACGTCAATAGGCACTTGTCAGAGCGGTGCGGACTTATTTCGGTGCTGAGTTTACGATATCTGCGTTATTTCTGGTATCGAACAAACCCTTCTACAGTGTCATGTTCGGCGCCAATCTTCAGCGTCATTTCTAAGTCCGAGAATCGACAGTAGAGCCACAACTTGCCGCCTGAAAGGTCACTGAAAAGCTGAACGCAGGCCCATCCACGCTACCCGACCATAATTTCCGTGTCTCGTCTGGATAGAATCTGTTAAAATCGAAGACCTGAAAGCAGTGGGAGTCCAATTGAGCCGGACCAGGGCTAACGACACACGCAGCCCGTCCTGTCGTAGCTCAGAGTGCGGAGGACCACGTGGCTCCTATGACCGCCAAAGTGCACCCAGCCGACTGTCGCGGCAGTAATGGCGCGATGACCGCCGCCGTGCGCCATGAGTGCCGCGCGCGGCCGACGGGCGCCGTAATTGCAGCGCATTCTTCCGACCACATTAGCGGCTCTGACGGCAGCCATATAGTGGTGCCCGCTTTTCGGCCACCCGCCCACCGGAAAAGGCATACTTTCGTCTAGATTGCCACCCATTATTGCTGTAGGGGACACTTTGTCTTGTACCAGTCGAGGACAGAAATCTATGATAATCTCGTTTATTGCTGTGGGATGTGGTTAAGAGAACGCTGCCTGCCAGGCTTTGCCCGATACCTTGTTACAATATAATTATGCATAATGCTGGCGGTCACTCAACTGGTGGTGCATACAAGATGCTTAGAATGAACTCTCTGCCCATTATCAGCCACAATGGCAATAACCTGCCTTGGGGATCGCCTTAGACGCCCATTAATGCATATATTGCCACATCAATTTCAGCCCATCAATTGAAATTAATAGAGAATGCTCTATGATCTATCCCGATGGACCTATTTCAATGTTTCAACGCATACACTTGAGGACTAACACAAAGAACGTTATTTGTATTTGCATTCAGCTGAAGGAGACTAGGGGAGGGGGAGTTCCAACATGAGCTGGTTCAGAGAGCTAATGGTTGTCACATTGGTTGCATCGGTATCTGAGGCTCGACAGTCTCGACAAAAGACTGATATGTGGGACCAGTTTGATGAATTGGGCCCACGGTTGCTACACTGGACAAAATAGTGCTACACGTAATATTTGACTGCTACATGGGAAATGGCTGTTCCATGGAAGACGCAGCTGCATTGTGCGGGATAGAAGCCTGCTACACGGGACGCCAAATGGTAAATAGCTCAACAGAGTGCAGCGGTCTGCCAGTGGCGCAGGACAGCTGGGGCAGAGGCCAGCCTGCCTGGCAAAGGTTCGCAGCCAGGCCAGCATCGGGCCCTGACGCTAGCCACCGCAGCCTAACTGTACCTGGCGGAACTTGGCTTGTCGAAGAATGACCTCGAAGCTTTTCGGTTTTAATCTGTGATAAAGCAGTGCAGTTATGCCATGTCCGAGCGCCAGCTGATCAAAACACTGGTGTTCATCAGAACGTGCACGCCTGCCGCCTGCATGCCGCTTGCACTTCGTCGTCGCGCACGTATGAAGCGTACCTGCCCGTTGTGCTCGTGGTCTCGCGTTTCCTGACGTCACGCGCCGTAACTGTCTCTAATGCTCCATCTCCGCAGTCGTTTGTTCACGTCGAAGCAACTCGTTCTGCTAAGCGCGCCAATTACCAAGCCTCGTGATAAATTGCGTCAATCTAAGCCGGCGCGAACTACAGTAATTCGACATAAATGACACAGTGTGGTGTCAGAACTGCCCGCGGCGATGTCCACCGTTGTCCACATCGGTGGCCGCGCCCCGGCCCTGGCTGTCGGTGTGTGCACGCGCGAGCATGTCCACGCCTGACGAGTCAACCGACTGTTGGCAGGCAACTACTCACGCCTAGCGCTGCAGATCCAGTTCGAGCGCTCCATGGGCTACTACCTGATCCAGATGTATGTGCCGTCAAGCCTTATTGTCATTATATCATGGGTAAGTGTTCCCGACGCGTGCCGTCAAGCCTCGGCGTCGTTTTGTCATGGTGAGTGCCCATGTATAACCGAGTTGTGGTTACACTTGTGTAAGTAGTAATATGGCTTTACGTACTGGCTAGGTGTATTCGCCTAACATCAGCACTCTCGGTGTGTGTTCACTCCTGTGTATGTGCCGGAAATGGCACATACATAGCTTACAAGTTGAATGAGCAGGTGAGGAGATGTAGAGCAGGGGAGGAGGTGTAGAGCAAGGGAGGAGGTGTCCATGGTACTCACTGAAAGCCATGGACAGGCTTTCAGTGACGACCATGAACAACATAACTCTCGGAAAGCGGAGCTGTTTCAGACACTAGGCTGCAGAAAGGCTTTGTTGGACGGGTTCGGAGGGTGCCACCAATGAAACGCTTCCTGAAAATGCCTCCTATGAAGGATCGAATGATACACCAATATTGATAAATAGTTCCTACAAGGAAAATAATATCGCATTTTCGAGAAGTTTTGGTAGATTCAATGCGGCACTACTAAAAACTGAGCTATTGAGACCTTCACATATGCAATATCACTACACACACACACACACACGCACACACACACACACACACACACACACACACACACACACACACACACACACACACACACACACACACACACACACACACACATATATATTAATATATTTGTATATATGCAAAGATAAAAATATATATGTGCATGCATATATGTGCACACACACACACACACACACACACACACACACACACACACAATAATATAATATATATATATATATATATATATATATATATATATATATATATATATATATATATATATATATATCTGCATATACCACGATACGTATTTAGCAACGAAGACGAGATTAAATCGATTAGCAATCCGTGCAAGGACTGAGAATATTCAAAATCTCGTTGTCGATCATAACGCATTTACAAGATAGACGGAAAACTGTAGATTTGATAATCGAACTTGTATCTAATAACACTGGACAGCCTTCCTGTAATCAAATAGTGTGACCTGGATATTATCGATGCCGAGTAGCAAGCAGAACATAACCTTTATCATTCAATATTATCAATAGGTCAACTCAATCAACTCTTTCCTCGCCCGTACACCTTTCGCCCGTACTCAGTTGGTATGACACTCTTACCATGTGTGTGTGTTCATATATTGTAGAAACTTGAATATCGGAATGGCGGATTGGTGAAAAAGGTGTAATGATGACCACGAAATTATAATTGAATGGAGTTAAAGGTTCATTTCAGATCGAAATTAAAGGATATATTCCATAGGGAGATCTCTTGTTGATCCTTTGGCGTAACATGTCTGAGGATGTTATGTTAGGTTACTAACCTATGGCGTTGTACAGGGAAGAGGTCGTTTTTCGTCAAAATTGCGAATTTTCGTCGGTTTATCGCACTCACTGTGCGCCACGGCGAGTGTTGATTGGTATAACAGAATCATGGATAACCCAGCTTTAACCTGTTGACATACGTCATTGGTATTTCCAAGACAATAGAATGTCTAACTTGACCTCAGGTAGCCGTTTCGAGTTGTAAATCATCCTGCAGTCTGGTTTGACGCCAAAGCTGGATTACCTGTCTAATTGTACTTTTTGGTACTACAAAATATTGTGGTGTTCGGGTACTATTTTGGTAATATCCAAAATAAGGTCAACAATTTAACCTCACCTGACCATTAAGGGATGAAATGTATACATCAAGTTGCACATGGTTACTGTACTACACGATACGCGTGAGCACCATGATGAGCATGTGGAGCACATGTCTGGGGTGTTATCACACAAGCATCCAATGAACACGAAACTGTTAGCTTTTTTGTGAAAAATAAATACTTGAGTTACGGAGGTCACCCAGTTACGCCGAGACTAATAGTAAAATACCAATCGTGAGGCATCATGATATGCATCACGCTGATTTTCGTTGCATGTCGCTAACTCTCTCCGCTAACAATTTAGCAACGCCCTCCTTTCCTTCCCCTCCCCCTCCACTCGTGAAGGTGGTCATATGCTTTGCGCGGGCATATGGCCACTGTGCCCACTAAGTGAAATTTTGTGCAAATCACTTAATGTTGAGCCTAACGGCAGCGCATTGCAATACTTCTGAGATCAGTCCTGAGGTCCTAAACTGAGATCCGTTCTGAGGTCCTAAACTGAGATCCGTCCCGACGCTAGGCAACAAGAACGGCAGTGTGGGTGGCACAATCTATGCAAGAAGTAAAGATAAGTCCGACGTCATATGCATACCAACTCAAAGTTGTTTTTGCGAGGTAAAGCAGATCGGAAACCTGACATAAGTTGAGGAAGAGGTACTCCTACTGGGACGATGAACTGGCTCCTATCTCTAGCATGAGCTCATCTCTTCCAGTTGGACGCCACCAGAGAACAATATTTCTGGAATGCTTTAGAAATTCACTTGTTCTACAATCGGCACAGCGCCGTTAATCAATCATGTTAATGTTCGGTTAGTTCAAAAGATGAAATTGTTGGCGTTTTAGTTCGTGATTACATTCCACATGATTTCCCAGCTCTTACATGCCATTATTTGGATTGAATTACTTTTATTGAGCTGACATCAGGAAAACTTAGACTGTCCTCGACCGTGCACTTCTGATATGGAATCCTTCCCAGTGCCCATTACAAGATAGACTGTCATTGCAAATCCAAACTCTCCCAATAAATTCATAAAATACGAGGCAATGCGCAAGATGAAGTGTCAAACCCTCCCGCCATTTCTCCCTTAATCGAAACTGAGACGCAGGACAGAAATCAGCGCATTGCGTACCATGAAGAAAATCCAATGCTACTCAACTTGTAATCAGCCAGTGAACTTCCAGGGACAGTTAGGGCAAACAATTCCAGAAACGTCCGCACTGGGTAGGTGCAACCGGACCGTGAACAGAATCTTCTTTAAGATGTAGCTATAAAATGAACACCAGAGTATGTCCGTGTCCGTGAAATTACATCGACTTCCTATTTCACCTCACGACGTGCTCGCTAATGGGTTAAGACAGGTCAAACTTCGCAATTTGCATCGGCCGTGACCTTCGGTGGTTTGTTCGGTGGTATGTTTGAAAGCTCATAAAAGCTTGCTTCTCTTAATAGTTGCGTATCTGGAACTCCAGAGTGTACAAAGTAGTCACTGACTCCAACATTAGGCCGTACCACATCCTGGAATCTATGTTTTGCAGACAGAAATTCACCCGAGATCAATTGATGTCAATGACTTCTGTGGATCATTGGGAGGTCAGTAGTGAAGCATCTAAAGCATCTAAACCGCTTAATGCGAATCATTTGAGTCCGTAAACTGAAGGCAAAAACTACGAGTCGAGAAACATGCATTTGACATAGTTCTGGAAATGACGTCATACCTCAGTGAACTATCATGACCAAATCAAATTTACCACTAAAGATCTTCAAAAGATACAAATTTAGTCATGTCAACTCCGCTACGATAAGACTATTGTACAAATAAGTCTGTAAGGGAGTGCATTCTGACCGTCCCATTAGTTTGCGGAATTTATGGAGCAGATTTCCAAGCGGTGTAGCTCAAATTAGTTCTACTGATCTATTCTACATGTTTGGAATCTTACAATTTTACAATTTTTACAAGTACTAATTCAGTGGACAAATATTATGGAGAGAGGAAATTCAAGAAATGTATTTCATTTTACACTTTTGCATTGGTAAAGTTTGTGCTCAGTGTGTTATCTTTAACAGTTCAAGGCGCCTCTTTATGCAGAAACATGCACATGTAAAACAGCCAATAGTGTAGCCAGGAGCCCAAGGATGGGCATCTCTTGTTCTTTGGTGCTGTTTCTTCTTCGCGCTTACCGCCAATGTTTTTGTCCATAGGCGTAGCAAAGAAATTATTATACGGAGTGTTCTAAAAGCCTGCGTGGAACTGCTTCTACAATAATTGACCATTATAAATATTGTAACTCTGCCACTGCTTATGATCTATTATATTCCTTTGTATTTAATTATTTCCTCCCTTCCTTGATCCGTCCTGGTAAAGTATCAGCCTCGCTGCGCCGTTGCTTGAATTGGTTGAATATGGCACGTTCTGAGTACCTACTACTCATCTCTTGGATTCACCATTGAAAACATATTTGGGCTTTGTCACTGCTTGTGATGCGCTATGACCGTTTGCACTGAATGTATCTCACCGCATCCTCCTTGAACCGCTATTGATACAAGATCGATTTTGTTGTGGCATTGCTCATGGTCGGTTTCGATTTCGTGTGTGTATGTCATCCGTACCACCACCTTTCTGAATTAACCATTAAGGAAGTTTTCCATGATTGCACCACTGACTTTGAAAATAAATTGGTAATCGCTATGTAGGTTTGGCTGTGCAGTTCTCAAATTCGAACGATTGCAGCTTTTATTTATATTTCCTAGATACACCCATGGTATAATATGCCACATGGTTTATTAGCTCCGATGTGCAATATGGGCAGTGACGTGAAAGGTGTGTCACAAAATGGTACAAGAAAACGAACCTTCGCATGGAATCGTAGATGATTTCACTTAGAAAACCCCAGCCATATGTTGTCCATCTTCCTGTCCATCTTGGATTTGCCCCGGACATGGGTAAGCTGAAAGTAATATCTTCGATAATGAGCAAGCTAGCATGAACACCTGAATTCAAACTTGTAGGCCCTTGAACAGCAAAACAAAGGAAAATATTCAGATGCATGAACTGTTCCTAAGTTTTCGGAATGGTATACCACAAGTGCCTTCGAATATTCGCTCCTAGAGCTGACTCTGACACAGTTACGAAATTCACATGTCGATACGAAGTAAAAAACTGGAAGTTGGAAAAGTCACTGAATTTCACGCTTCTATCGCAAAGGGGTAGGGAGTGGCAGGCGCAAAACAAGATGGGGACGGGTTCTACACTTCCGAAATAAGGTTAAACGGCGAGGGGCTGCGCGAGGGCCTCTCCGCGATGATCGCGGCGAAATCGTCTCGGCGAGAAATCCGCGTCTCGAATGGCAGATATTAATGCCAGCGATCCCCAAACACTTTTCATCTTCCCTTTGATGCCTCACGCAAGAGTACCTGACCTTTCACGAATTATTTCGAATACCAACTGAAATCCGCCCTACCAAGGAAATAAATGAAATGTCTGAGAAATGCTATCAGGAAGTTGTTGGATGTGACGAGGGTAAGTAATTATTCCACGTTGTTAAGTTTTAAGCGGATTGATGAGCACAACTCCTGCTTTACTTTCAACCTGGTCACATCGACTGTATCTTCTCCGTTGCGTCAAATCAACCAATTAGCCAGAGTGCTCTATCGGTGATATTGGTTGTGGGCACAAATCTTGGTCTCAAACTCAGCAGCTCAGCACCCCGAGTCATCGATCCCAGGGACATCCGCTGAAAATTGCATTTGGAACTGCGTCCTGAGACTTCATGGTCACAGGAGGTGTGCTGTGGCTTACCGTACACATGTACCCCGACCAGATGCTTCATCGGTATCACTTTGGGATGTCAGTTCTCATATCATCGTTGGGTCATGGCAACCACTCTGACTTAGCCTAGATTGTGATTCATGACATTAGTTCACATGTCGAATCTGATAGGCCGCTGACGGCATAAGGAGCGCCCGAAGGAAGCGCTATCAATCATTAGAGCTTCGAGGTGGCAACTGCGGAATATGTGGATGTTGTTACCCGTTGCCACTGCGGGGCAACATTGGATTTGAAATAAAGCTAGGATGGATTAACCTGTTGCAAAAGTATTAAGATATTGGCCTGATATTCACTGCGACAATACAGATAATTAGTCAAATCGTTATAATGCTCTATGCTCTAACTATGTAAGTAGAGGTAAAATTGATCCTGCATACCAGTCAAGTGGATAATTGAGGTGACGAATCCCTGGAGTAGATTCGGTACGATCAGTTCCACATATACAGCTGGGTGGTCAGTGCAGCCTTTCCCTTACACAAGCTTCTGACGTAGGTTCGGTGCAGTTAGACAACTGGGTGGTCAGTGCAGCCATTCCTTGCACAGGCCTCTGGCGTAGATTCCGTGCAGTTAGACAACTGGGTGGCCAGTGCAGCCATTCCTTGCACAGGCCTCTGGCGTGGTTTCGGTGCAGTTAGACAACTGGGTGGTCGATACTCTTGTGCAAAAACACTGCGGGATAACGCAAAGTGTACACTTGAGAGCTAAGGTTACCCACCCAGGCACCCAGTTATGGTGGCCGCCACAATTTCAACCACACCCCTGATAAGTCATCACATTGCATAGGATGGCAAAGGAGCACATGGCCTGCTCCAATTGAGTGATTTCATGGATTGGTCGTTTACACATATGCGTTGTTGATGGTGGGAAATTGCTGTCTTGAGTGACTGAATGTGCGCCACATTATATCAACTTTTCACCATAAACACGCACGAACCGCTATATATGCATACATATATATATATATATAAATGTAAATGTAAATACATATATATATATATATATATATAATGTATATAAATATATCTATATATGCATGCATATATGCATATGCATATATATATATATATATATATATATATATATATATATATATATATATATATATATATGTATATAGACTCTTCGACTGTTTATGTCGAAGAGTCGAAATAGAAGCACTTATGATAGTTGCAATTGTATTGGAACAGTACATGTATCATTGCATGTACGCATTGTATGTGCATATGCGCATCACTTGTGGGCCAGGTGTGCGTTGCAAGCGGTTCACCTAGACTAAGATGAGCAAAGCAAAGCAGAAGCGCGTCGTGTTGTCCGCTCGTGTTGTCCGCTCTAACCGGTCGAGCATACTTCCGCAGGTGAGCTTCTGGCTAAACCGGAACGCGACGCCGGCGCGGGTGGCCTTGGGCGTCACCACCGTGCTCACCATGACCACCCTCATGTCGTCCACCAACGCGGCGCTCCCCAAGATCTCCTACATCAAGGCCATCGACGTCTACATGGGCACGTGCTTCGTCATGGTGTTTGCGTCTCTTCTGGGTAAGAGAATATAATGTGTGCTGCAGCGTTGCTTGTTACAGGAGTCGTGTGATTGTGGTGCAAGCACATTCGACTCTAAGTACACTTATAAATTTATTCGTTTTCCTTCCATAAATGCTCTGTGGTTTTGTTTGTACCCGAGCATCTGCCGTCTTGCCTCCAGATTGGGCTTCGTCCTCTTACCTATGCATCAGGTCTTCTGGTCTCGCCCTCAGACCAGTCGCTGTGCTCCCATCTTCACACCGCCATGTGTGGTTCTTCCTGTTTACCAGGCACCTTGATTCTGCCCGCAGATCAGGTGCTGTGGTTACCAGACCAGCACGTGCAGCGCACTAGATCTGCGTCCGATTCCAGTCGGTAGATTCACATTAATCGCCCTCACGAAGAAAAATGGCCTAGGTCTCGATCACGAATGTTTGCGATGGCTTGGGAGATCTATTTTGGAACACACGAATTCTTCTGCAGGCAATTTGCGATTTAGGTATCGGTGTAACAACGTCCAATGTATTTATCCGTAATAAAGTGTGAGAAAAAGCTTACTCTGAAGAAAGGCATAGAGTCGTCGCAAATTAGTGCCGCGTTAATTTTGTTATGCCGGTTTTCTCACTTCAGTTGTGGCTCCTCTCCAGCTGCCAATGCAAAATCAATTGGAAGATGCTCAAACTAGTTTAAGCCTGGTCTTTGTACCTACGGTAACGGATAAATACTTCTTGAAACTACCTAAAATGTATATATAAGACATAAGACAATACATAAGACTCCAGTGCATGTAAATGTAATAAATAATGCTGTTTGCTCGGAGTAACAGGAGATATAATTTCAAGTCAACGTAGTTTCCCCTAGACGTTTTTAAATAACATGGCGACTGATCAGTAAAGCAGCCAAACCATGATTGCATGCTGCAAACTAGGAGACAAAATGGAGTAGGTCCTTCGAATTTGTTTTTGACAACTCTAAGTCAAACTACCAAGTCACGCGATAAAACCTGAAGGCCTGATGACTGGCTTATAAACGTACATGATACATATATAACATTCCTTTCTCTTTGCGGTTGGGGTTGTGTTTGCCGGCAATTGCTTGTGCCAGACGTTACAGACAATTACCCTGTTTACATGAGCGGGCCAGTGGCAACGGAAATTTACGTACCGGTCGATTCGCGAAGCTCCCGCCGCACGGCCAGCTTACAAGAGCAAAGCGGACACCTAATCAGATTTTTACGACTTAGCGGCGGAAGAAATATAGTGAAAAATGCCCAATGTTTGGCGTATTTTTGCGTTTCTAACCCTCCTGCTGTGAGGAACGGCGCATACAGACAAAAGGTACCTCCGCGATCAGTGGCGGTTCATGCACCCCCTTGGCGCTTAGTTCTATTTAATGCCTCAGTTTTTCGCTAAGACTGACAGTTCTGGTGAATAGTCATGTCGCGAAATTCCCAAGATTGGTCCATTTGGCCTTATTGGCAGGCGCTGCTCGCCTTCCACCGTGTCCGGTTACCACTGGCCTGCGTACGGTTCTCGATGGTGACCGTGTCCGGTTACCACTGGCCTGCGTACGGTTCTCGATGGTGACCGTGTCCGGTTACCACTGGCCTGCGTACGGTTCTCGATGGTGGCCGCAGGGCGTGAGACCAGGCCAGCCGCTGCCGGCTGACGCTAGCCCCCTTGGTTGTTGTGTTACTGCTTACTGTTTGTCTTTGTTTATGGCAACATTTGAAACAATTAATGCCTCTAAAGCTAAGCGCCCATACTGCTAAAACCATACTTACCGTCGATTATTCCTTTTCCTCACCTGTACCCGCCTGACAGATGTTAGATCTATTTTATGTTGTCACCTATTTATGTACTGCTGTGCTATGTGTAGTTTAGGAGCACGTTTCTTTGTCATGGGCCACTTGTTCCATACTTTCTGTAAATTGAGCTGCTGCGATAAAAAGTAATTATTATATTACGATCAATATGTACGCCGGACAAGTATATCCGGCAACAACTACAGCCATGATAATACTAGACGTCTCAGACCGGCTTAGCGATTCGCGAATTCCATACAAAAAAAAACACGAGGATTTCAGGAACATAAACGAAACACATGCATCTTACCAAATATCGCCACATGCTTACCTAAAAGTCGTGGGATTTTTCCTGTCAATAGTTGTTGACAGCATGGCCCTTTCGTCTTCGTGAGTCCACTTATGGACGCCGCCAGTATGCTGGACAGGGGGACGCATCCCCCACTCCCAACTTCGTGAAGCTCAGCCTTGGCATGGAAAAGTCGACCTAAAAGCCCTCTGGTTCCTTCTATCAAAATGCATCGCAACGCCAATGAGTGAGATGGTGCATTGTTCCCAGATCGCCCTATCGCACAGCCGGTATATGCTGACTGTACGATATTCAGCCCATCAAAATAAATCAAGTCAGATAGCTATGCAAACCAAGGAACGAATGAAGACCACCCGAACCCTGTCGCAAGTCCGGAATTTTCTCTTCGTCAGAATCTCGAAACTCAAGATTAGCTCGTGCGTCTTGTTACGGGTGGTACGTTTTGTTATGGGTGGTACGTCTTGTTTCCTCTGATGGCTAATAGCTGCCTGTTTAAGTTGCGCTTACAACTGATATAAAAGCAAACATTTTTTTCTGAAAATGTTTTACTTTCTTTCCTTCCCTATTTACTCATATATTCAATTACGTATTAATTTAGTTGCGTACCTATGAATTGATGTATTCATATGTATATTTCTTAATTTATTTACTTGCTGAAGTATTAACACCATCATGAGTGGATCTTATCTACACACATGTGAACTCAGGTCTTCTTGAAACGAACAGCTGCTTTAAAAGTGAAAGCGAGTCGTATAAAAACGATAGTGACAACAACGAAACGAAACAATATTAGCGAAAGCGCGGGACACCCAAGAAGGACTTTCACAAGAAGGGTGAAAAGCCTGCAATGCAACAAGCAATGAGATACACTGGCATGCATGTCTACAGCCTAGTTCGGTAAAAGCGGTGCACCATCAGGACAAACGTCATGCAAACATCATAAAGTCGCCTGTATGTCCAATGGTCGTTGATGCCATATATGTATAACTATCTAGTATGCGAAAAAAAAGCAAACCAACACCGCATGAACCGCTCACCGCAATTCCTGTACTGGACTGTACCTTCCTGCCACAGGACCGCGAACCGCCAAAATGATTGGAGTGATGGTTGATCGATCGCCCACGTGAAGGGAGAAACAAGAACGAATACAAGTAGAACAAATTTGTTAAGTCCGTAAATCACCCTAAGTTTACTTAAATCTTGCAAGAAAAAACAGTTCCAAGAACTACTGGAAGCTACTAGGCGAACCGTTACTTTTTGATAATCCGTACTAATCGCGATATTTCGCCTCCCTCAGCGTAAGTTTCCGTTTGGCCTTTCGTATACTTGGTATGCTAGAAACCCGTGTACAAGAACAGCACGCTCGCACGTTTTCATACTCGATTCGTATTATGAAGTTTCGCTGCTCACGTAAACGGGATAAATGTTCGTTCAGCATAGACACCTGCCAAACGATGCGCCTAGTCAAGCCATAGTCTAAGTCTAAGTCATAATGCTATCGTCAAGTCTAACGCAACTTGACGATAGCATTGCGACTTCCGTTGCGAACGATCACTCTCTTTGTCATGAACAACAATAGATCTCCAGACGACCAACGGAAAGCTTCAAAATGACAAATGCTCCGGTTTCGCTGGGTTCATCAGTAAGGGTATGGTCCGGTTACTTGATAGGCGGCTATATCTGATGCATACAGGGCCAATGCAGCGCTGCCGTGGGCTTTGTTTGTCGCGAAAGCCGGTTCCTGCTGAAGCGTTCGCAACAAATGTGCCTGCTACAACGGAGGTGGACCTAATTCACCGGAATTGCACTGCCACGATGCAAGCTGCTAGACAACGAAACAAGACAACACTCAGGAATATTGTAAGGTGAAACTTGGTCCAGCTCTTGTCCTGGGCGACAACTTCTGGGATGGAATATGCAAAGCATTGCTGAAGCAATGAAGCATTAGGTGTTCCAAGTGTGAATATGCGTGCCAACTGGAAGCCTGTTACTTCTCCCCTCTTCTAGGTGCGCCTCTGGTCCGAGAGAGCTGAGAATTCACAATATGCCTCATGATCAATTTCCTTCCAGTATCGGATTACCTTCAGCTCTTATATCCACTGATGACCTTGTGTCACGCAAGAAGTCTGCGATTAGTGTGCCATGCTCCACGGTATCTGCAGTAATGCCACATTGATTGCTTCCTGGTGTACGTTGACTTAAGCCAGCTATTGTCGTCAGAATCTGCGGTCGGCTAGATGCGCCGTCGAATGCCAAATGGTATGGATCAGTGGAGGCCATAAGAACCAGGCTCTGCCTTGACGTTCTCGGTTAGCGGGTCAGCTCGTCACATCTCGAGATGTCAGGCAGGCAACTCTAAGCCAGCCTCTATCCGGACGCGCTGCGGCACTGGCTAACTTTCGTCAGTGAAGAAGTCAACAGCTGTCTGCTGCTATTGTGGGGATCTTCTTGTTGCTGGTCTGCATTAATAACGGCGGGCTGCTGGAGTGGGCGGGCCATAACATTAAATGCATAATTGCGATGGGGGAAGGTTGATATTGTAAGAAACGACCCTAAAAGTGAGCTAAGAGCTGAAGGGGTAGACAAATATAAAACATAAGACCAACAAAGAATGACCATCACATGACTTCTTTTAACAGTGGACTGGTTATGCAGTATGCTCGTCATATGAAATTGTTTAGGGCATAATTGGTATGGGAGGGTGCCAATACAAGATTGTCGCATTTGAGTCTCACATTAACAAAATGCTATGATCATACTAACAGTTCCCTATGCCAGCCGTTAACATCACAACATGATATCGGCATGATCAAGCGCAATGTACAGCCTCTTCAAATGAAATCTCCAACAATATGTCGTCGAAGAAACCCTTAACGATCGAATTGCGTGCTGTCCCTGGACGTCGTGTTCTCGGTGCATTTGAAATTGAAAAAGTTCTTGAAATGCAAACATACGGTCAAGAATAGCTTGTCCTGTTGGTTGCATGCAATTTTAGGAGCACGTATACGTGAGGAAGCTTTGCATGACGTTCCTGTGTTGAACGCCCCTGGTAGACATTGCAGCGCGGCAAATAAAGTTTACATGGACCTAGCTGGCTGACGTGGGTGATGAAAAGTGTTTCAGATAGTGGCTGAGATTTCAGTCGGATTAGCAATACTGTCTGCGGATGCTGTCGTTCCGGTAGAGTGGTCGCAGCTTATGCTCGGATTGTGGGCTATGGAGCAGACCACCGGCAGTCTCACTGACGTGTGGGTGGATCGTGGACTATGAAGGAGATCACCGGCAGTCTCACGGACGTATGGGACGATTGTGGGTTTTGGAGCAGACCACCGATAGTCTCACTGACGTGTATGTGGGTTGTAGGCTATGGAGCAGACCACCGGCAGTCTCACTGACGTGTATGTGGGTTGTAGGCTATGGAGCAGACCACCGGCAGTCTCACTGACGTGTATGTGGGTTGTAGGCTATGGAGCAGACCACCGGCAGTCTCACTGACGTGTATGTGGGTTGTAGGCTATGGAGCAGACCACCGGCAGTCTCACTGACGTGTATGTGGGTTGTAGGCTATGGAGCAGACCACCGGCAGTCTCACTGACGTGTATGTGGGTTGTAGGCTATGGAGCAGACCACCGGCAGTCTCACTGACGTGTATGTGGGTTGTAGGCTATGGAGCAGACCACCGGCAGTCTCACTGACGTGTATGTGGGTTGTAGGCTATGGAGCAGACCACCGGCAGTCTCACTGACGTGTATGTGGGTTGTAGGCTATGGAGCAGACCACCGGCAGTCTCACTGACGTGTATGTGGGTTGTAGGCTATGGAGCAGACCACCGGCAGTTTCACTGACGTGTATGTGGGTTGTAGGCTATGGAGCAGACCACCGGCAGTCTCACTGACGTGTATGTGGGTTGTGGGCTATGGAGCAGACCACTGACGTGCAGAGGGACACTCTCAAACGGTAAACGAGGCAATATCCTCGGAAAACTGAATTCTGGGGAAGAAACAGTTTTTTGGCGAATTTCTCCCAAACGAGGTTCAATCTGATAGAGCAATGTTTGTGTTGCAGATCTGACGTGTCCTTATTCGGGAATTGGATAACATATTCTGTTCGATCTCAGCAGTTCGCAACTCCTGAAGACCGTGTAATGATGTTCGGATGGATACGCTTCTCCTGGGAGGCTCTCTGTCCAGGATGCCAGCAGCGGCCAGCAGTGCTTCGGCATGCTCTAATTGGCTATGGTCCCTGACGGTGGTTGATAAGTCCTCTATAAAAGTAAGCTGACAGATGGCAAGCTTTGTGTCCCGCGGTGACCCAGGTGGCGGTGTCCCTTCCCGACGCGCCGAGACAGGTATGGTGACGAAGGGGTGGTGGACCCCGTGCCTGGTGTGGTGCAGATGTGGCGGTGTGTCCTGTGCCTGATGTGATGCCGATGTGGCGGTGTGTCCCGTGGCAGGTGTGGTGTGTCCCGTGCCCGGTGTGGTGCCGATGTGGCGGTGTGTCCCGTGCCCGGTGTGGTGCCGATGTGGCGGTGTGTCCCGTGGCAGATGTGATGCCGATGTGGCGGTGTGTCCCGTGCCTGATGTGATGCCGGTGTGGCGGTGTGTCCCGTGGCAGATGTGGTGCCAATGTGGCGGTGTATCCCGTGGCAGATGTGGTGCCGATGTGGCGGTGTGTCCCGTGGCAGGTGTGGTGCCGATGTGGCGGTGTGTCCCGTGGCAGGTGTGGTGTGTCCCCGTGCTCGGTGTGGTGTCGATGTGGCGGTGTGTCCCGTGGAAGGTGTGGTGCCGATGTGGCGGTGTGTCCTGTGCCGGATGTGATGCCGGTGTGGCGGTGTATACCGTGGGAGGTGTGGTGCCGATGTGGCGGTGTGTCCCCGTGGAAGGTGTGGTCCCGATGTGGCGGTGTGTCCCGTGGCAGATGTGGTGCCGATGTGGCGGTGTGTCCCGTGGCAGGTGTGGTGTGTCCCCGTGCTCGGTGTGGTGCCGATGTGGCGGTGTATCCCGTGGCAGGTGTGGTGCCGATGTGGCGGTGTGTCCCCGTGGAAGGTGTGGTGCCGATGTGGCGGTGTGTCCCGTGGCAGATGTGGTGCCGATGTGGCGGTGTGTCCTGTGCCTGATGTGATGCCGATGTGGCGGTGTGTCCCGTGGCAGGTGTGGTGTGTCCCCGTGCCCGGTGTGGTGCCGATGTGGCGGTGTGTCCCGTGCCCGGTGTGGTGCCGATGTGGCGGTGTGTCCCGTGGCAGATGTGGTGCCGATGTGGCGGTGTTTCCCGTGGCAGGTGTGGTCCCGATGTGGCGGTGTATCCCGTGGCAGATGTGGTGCCGATGTGGCGGTGTGTCCCGTGGCAGGTGTGGTGCCGATGTGGCGGTGTGTCCCGTGGCAGGTGTGGTGTGTCCCCGTGCTCGGTGTGGTGCCGAGGTGGCGGTGTGTCCCGTGGAAGGTGTGGTGCCGATGTGGCGGTGTGTCCTGTGCCTGATGTGATGCCGGTGTGGCGGTGTATACCGTGGCAGGTGTGGTCCCGATGTGGCAGTGTGTCCCGTGGCAGATGTGGTGCCGATGTGGCGGTGTATCCCGTGGCAGGTGTGGTCCCGATGTGGCGGTGTGTCCCGTGGCAGGTGTGGTGCCGATGTGGCGGTGTGTCCTGTGCCTGATGTGATGCCGATGTGGCGGTGTATACCGTGGCAGGTGTGGTGCCGATGTGGCGGTGTGTCCCGTGGCAGGTGTGGTGTGTTCCCGTGCCCGGTGTGGTGCCGATGTGGCGGTGTGTCCCGTGATGACTTAGGTGGTGTCTGTCCAACAAACCGTGGCAGGTGTGAGACCGATGCGGCGGTGTGTCCCGTGGCAGATGTGGTGCCGATGTGGCGGTGTGTCCTGTGGCAGGTGTGGTCCCGATGTGGCGGTGTGGCCCGTGGCAGGTGTGGTGCCGATGTGGCGGTGTGTCCTGTCCCTGATGTGATGCCGATGTGGCGGTGTATACCGTGGCAGGTGTGGTGCCGATGTGGCGGTGTGTCCCGTGGCAGGTGTGGTGTGTTCCCGTGCCCGGTGTGGTGCCGATGTGGCGGTGTGTCCCGTGGCAGGTGTGGTGTGTCCCCGTGCCCGGTGTGGTGCCGATGTGGCGGTGTGTCCCGTGGCAGGTGTGGTGCCGATGTGGCGGTGTGTCCCCGTACCTGGTGTGGTGCCGATGTGGCGGTGTGTCCCGTGGCAGGTGTGGTGTGTTCCCGTGCCCGGTGTGGTGCCGATGTGGCGGTGTGTCCCGTGATGACCTAGGTGGTGTCTGTCCAACAAACCGTGGCAGATGTGAGACCGATGCGGCGGTGTAACCCGTGATGACCCAGGCGGCGGTGCCTCTGGCCGACCCGTCGTGACAGGTGTGGTGCCAATGTGGCGGTGCTGTGCCGATTTCCCGCAACACACACTTCACTCGCTTATCACAGGCGCTGACGTACGTGTTGCAGTCCTTGCCGACTCTGTTCGATGAAAAGAACCAATTTCAAGGTTCACTGAAGGCAATCTGTTTACCCTGATGCACTTTGTCGGGAAATTTCGCGATATTGCATGATAAAATATGACATCCTCGTGAAGAATTGTTCGGAATGGAGAACTTAAATAGATTCCATGATGGACTCCCCACATCATCGGCAGGCAGCCTATTATATTGCCCAACCACCCTTTGACCGAAGACTTGTTGGCGTTGAATTGTTCTACACTTTGACTTGTTCCACCTGAAGTATGTGATACTCAAGAATAGAGCATCATTCAAATTGACATTATCTAATCTTTTAACGAGTTTGTGCATTTCATTTATCTCACCCATTAATCTCCTATACTTCAGTGAGTATATATTTAATTCCATGAGCCCTTCTCCATATTCTGAGCTGCCTAGTCTACTGATAAGTCTAGTGACTGTGCGCTGAACCCTTTCAAGCTATTTATATATCTAAAGTTATGTTATTGGCATACGTTCCTAATAACTATGAACAGAAACTAATAAATATTAAACTACCCAATAAGCTCTAAGACAAAAGCCGAAGACTAAGATAGGACAAGATATATGTACAGCAATCCAAACTCGCTACCTTCACTTTGCAGACAAAGAAACATATTAACAAACTAAAACAACAAATGTTCTTATAGCTGTTCCTCTGAATGTATTCAGTCACGTAGCTGCGCCACCCGTCAGAGTGTGTCTACGTGGCCACTTTGCCGTGCCACTGTCGTTATAAGCCCTCATTCACTAAGATAAATCAGATGCGCCCAACTTAAGCAATCTAACCTCCTTAACTTAACCTAGCACCTACAATAAAACGCATGTTCTCCAAATTCCACTAACCACCTGTGCCCAGGCTTTTCTTGGCCCGTCTTCCCCTGTCGCAGAACGGTGAGCACACGTCCGACGGACGTGACGAGAGGAGAGCGGGGAATGACAAGGACATAGCATAGCAGATGGTCAACTTCCTACAGCTTCATGTATATATGGAAGCATGGTAGCTGAAATAAGAAGCTGTGTCTTCAAAAGAGTTTCCGATTAGTTATCAATCTAATGTAAGTTTGTGACCTTGTGTAAATAATTGAGGTCGCTACATCTGCTCCTGGTCAATACACGTCTGGACCACCTGCAAATTAAGTAGCAATGCCGATTTTGACACCGTCCGGATTTCCACAGCTCACTTCGCCTTCCGGGAATGTTGCGGCCCATGTTTGTGTACCCTAGATACAAGGAAAGAATATCGATTCTGCATGATTTAATTGCAGCCATTAATCAACCCAATGAACGATGGTGCACATGTCATCAGGTCCGCAGTGCAATTCCAATGAAACTCACCTGCATTTGATGCTCGGGCAGCTAGATTACAGAAGCGGTTTCACGGCGTCCAGAATGGCTTGGTAGGTAAAATATTACAGTGTGGCCACCGATGCCAGGTGGAAGCTGATGGTCGAGTCGCACAGACCACAAAGTGATGACGTTCTGAACCTGCCTCATGAATGCGGCAACCATTTCACATGCAAACTGGCGTTCTGTACCCGCATCATGGACGTGGCAACCACTTCACCTGCAAAATATTAGTGAGTTGGAGCAGCTATGCCATATTGGTAGCTACTGGGGTCAATGTTTGTGCAACATACTCCACCCATGTTGAACCGCAGGTCGCCCAAGTCATCCGCTATGAACATAGCGATTTCGTTTCTAAGAAAAATCCAAGCGTACCGATCAATCGGATTGGTTTTATGCGGCGTAATTGCTGAAACAGTTGTGTTTCAGGTGTTTCGAAAAGGCATGACATTTGAATATGATCACGATTTCTGTCTGATCTACTTAAATTTCTCACTTAATGAGAGGTGCTTTAGCATAGTGCTTTGCCTCCTTTTTTGGCACAATTTAGTGCTTCTGACCACCACTCACTTATCACGGTCGGAAGCGGCACCAACAATTACGCTAATGGCGGCAGCTGCGATGATGCCCGCCATCCATTCCCACGAATAATGGTGGCATCCTCACGGTGGAAACAAGCGTCCCGCTACCTGTTGGTCGGCTTGCGGCCGGCGCCACGACAGTCGCACTGCCGGTGCGACGCGCCGTCGCCGGCCGGCGCGTCACGTGACGCGTCGTCGCCGGCCGGCGCGTCACGTGACGCGTCGTCGCCGGCCGGCGCGTCACGTGACCGTCGGCGGCGGTCGAGCCGCGCCGTCGTCAATATGCGGCCACGCCCTGCCGACGCGACTGTGTACCGACAGTGTCGCCGGCCGGCAGGCCAAGGTCCAAGGTCGGCCGGCGCTCGCCCGTGCAGGCGCCGCCAGCGGAATCTTAGCACCGGCGCACTGGAGGGCCGACGCGAAATGCGTCCGGCGGAGGGCCTCCGCCTATGCCGGCCATCTGTCGCAGTCAGCGGAGAACGCTGGTGTTCTGTCTGACGATGCGAAGTTGAAATGACATTCGTATGAGGAGGCAGGAGAACTTGCATTACCGATTGGGACTGCCTTGCAATATAGTCACAAGCGTGTAAAATCAAAGGTATCTTGAACCAACGGGAAACATCAAGTAAGTGATCTGACTTTGTCAGCCTCATAGGTCTGACTTTGTCGGGACCATAGATGTGTTCTTGTACTGACATTCAGCAAATAAAACATCGTGCATTTATCGTGGAATGGAATCTTACACATTGGTCCAGGATAGCACGATCTGAATCAGAGTGGAATTAAGTATGGAAAATGGCAGCCTTTGTCAGATTGGACTCGGGTTGTATCGAACAGGCAGTCGATGTGGATGATGCAAATTTAACTCGATTTTCCCACAACAATCTCACGCCGATAGTGTTCGACGTTGTGGGATAATGCAAAAAAGCCAGTCTCTCCGTCCAACAGATTAGGAGTGAAGCGGGACCGCATATATAACGGGATAATTTCGGAACAATTACATTTCGAGCATTGTCTGTTTAGCCATGAGAAGCCGTATGTCTGCGGCGTCCTCCTGCCCCTCTGACAAGCAGAACGGCTGACTCCGCAGGATCACACGAGGCTGTGTGGCCACCCCTCGCGAGCAGTGCTGCCACCTACATGGCTGTTGTCCACTCAGTTTGTCGCCAGTCCCAGTTGACAATGGAGCCGTGTTAAGACAGGGGCAGACACAGTGGAGGTAGGGGATGGGGTTGCAGAAGCTCAGACGCAATTCATTTCCAATGCATCATTTCATTATGTGCATCATAAGCAACCCACGAGAAACACATGGCACTTCGACGCCCTCCGTCCGGCCCTTACTTCAAATGCTGGATTCGGGTCAACACTTATGCGTTTGACTGTGGAACGAGCGCATGTCACTGCGACGCAAACGTGACTGAGTGCTCGTTATATGCTGTATCGCTCGTGACTCGTATTGTGCACGTCGGTGAGACAGTCAGAAAGTGCACCGGCTTTCCTCGCACCCATATGCTGCTTGCGGCAAGCGGGCCGTTTACAGATTGTAAGCCGAGCTATACAGGCCATTTGTTGGGTTTCGCGCACCCATATGCTGCTTACGCCAGACGGGTCGCCTAATGAGCGTACACGGAGCATTTCGCCGAGCTTCACAAGCAATTCCTTTGGTTTTCAGAATACGCTTACGTTGGCTACATCGCAAAGCGGATCGGCATGCGACGTAGCCGACTAATGGCGATCCAGAAGATGGCGCTGGAGAAGATGCAGCGCGAAGCTCGCGACCACTCGTCCATGATGATGACGGACGAGCACGCGACCAAGTCGACTGTGAGCACCGGCGATACGCTGCAGCTTCTGGGGTGCTGTGTTCTCGTGCTCGGGAGTGGCCACGGTCGTGATCCGGCGCCTTGCTGTCGTCACGGTCCATGTTCCACGTCCTGATGTGACCGTGATCCCCGTCCGGTACCCGGATGTAGTCATGACCCGAGTCCCACGTGACCCGTGTGACCATGGTCCTGGCCCTGCGTCCTGCTGTAGACATGGTCACGTGGCCATGGTCGTGTGGTCATGGTCCTAGTCCGACGTCCTGTTCCTGTCCTCGTCTGACCCTGTGGTGTTTCCCAGTTTCTCCTTATGGCGTAATTCTGGATGGAATTATGCTATGATCATGACTCTGACACTGTTTTGACACTGTTGTCCCACTGTTAGAGTCACATTGGTCCCCGTGTGGTCCTGATACGGTCCTGATCCAGATGTGGCCTTGGTTGTGGGCTTGGTCCTAATGTAGACCTGATGTGGTTCCGGTACAAATGTGGTCTCGATGTGATTCTGGTGTTACCAAGATACTGATGTGGTACTGGTGTGGTTCTGATGTGGCACAGGTTATGATATGGTCTCGATGTGATCCTGATGTGGTCCCGATGTGATCTTGATGTGGCTCAGATCCTGATGTGGTCCTGGTGAGGCTTTGGTCCTGATCTGGTGCTGTCCTTGAGAGCTCCAGTTCTTCACGGGCCACCTGAAATGACTCACGGGTGATAGGAATGATGGTGTCGGAGCATCATAGGAGCCTATCGGTCCTAGGCTGCACTGTGGACATCAATTGGGAACGACCGAACAGGTTCCATTGGAGTCGTGTAGATGTCTGTATGTGCTTGTAGAACTCATGCGGCCAGTCAGAAACCCGAGAACATCACCAGAAAAAAGAATGGTCAAATATCATACAGGGGTTCATTTTTTACAATTTCAATTCCAGTTTCAATTGCAATTTGGCCAGCAAAAGTTTAGCTGTCAGAATATCGGGTGGGGTAAAAACCATATCAATCCTGTGGTGGGGTCAATCGGCCATCCACCCGTCTCCTAGGTTCCACTCATGGTTAGGGTGATGGTTGATAATGGACGCCAACTTCTGTCGAATGAATAAAGTCGAAAAAGGAGAAGTTCTCATCAACGTATAGATCTTCAATTTCATTCATTGGGAAATCATCCAAACTATAAGTGGCTGCACACGTTGTTTATGATCTAGCGCTGATCCTCATACACAGCACACATGTTTATGCGTGATGATTCATCTAGCACTGAGCTTCGAATCAATATGAAGGTACAGTGATTTTTTGGATCACAACATCAAGCTACATCTGACTGTGATGCAGTTTTTTGTTCTGTTTGTCAAGCATCCGCGGCAACTTGCTTTTCGATAGATAATCTTGGCGGTTCTATAGAACATAGAACATATGTTTATGAAACATTCCTAGGTTCGTAGGATAGGCGAGTTGTCAGTACTCTGCTCCCTCCTCTTCCTAGCATCTCTCCTCATGCCTTAATATGTTTCAATTTTAATACCGTGACGCTAAGAGAAGCAATATTTATATATATATATATATATTTATATGTATATATACATATATTATGTAGTACCTGATAAACATAGTTGTGGGTGTTTCGATCCAGTTCATGTGCTCCATTTTTGTATTCGTCTGACGTGCATAAGTGAAAACCCACCATTCTGATATATTTAATGTGAATACATTTCACCCCTTTCCCCATTCCGTCAATTTTGGCTTCCATGTCAAAAGCATGCAAGAAACCAGTCGAGAAAAATCGTTCTTTGCACGATGGAACCACCTTCATTAACGCGCGCCCTGAAGGGCCTCTGAAAATTGCGCGCACTGGAGAGGGGAGCGGATTCCGCCCCCCCTAATAAGATCTCAGCACCTATTATAGCTAGTGTAACGAAATTTGCAGGGCAGATATATATATTTTGGTGATCACTATTGTGCACAAATTTCATGACCTTAGATCAATAGATTCAGGGTCAAATGAGGTCGCATATGTCATATTTAGCTTGTCTTGCGTGTCTTGGCTTAACAGGGTTATGAATCGCTGCGATTGTGTTTAAATGCCCCAAAATGGGCATCATTGATGTTTTGGACATAACTAATGATGCAATATAAATGATAGATCTGATGATTCACCTCAGGTCACCTATACATCAGCACTTGATCAGGTCAGGTGCCGGTTTCAGTTGCTGGATCCGGACCGCCCGGCCGGCGGGCGGGCGGCCGGAGCGACCGGCTTCACCAAGAAAGGGCTCAAGTGCATGAAGGATGTATGGAAACGCTTAGGTTCACAATGACAACAACGGAAAGTTTCAGTAGGAGTAGCATGCTAAATGGCATGAATCGCTTGACTGTCGTTTGCGTGTATGACAACCTTCCAGTTGAACAAGTTTGGTTCCATTGACCTGTCATGATCTGGACCTGAATTAACCGCGGTGACCAGGCATGATCGTGAAACAATATAGCACACCAATACACATCAAACAGGTCTACGTTTCCATTTTGTTCAAGGCATACGTTTGTCATGAACGCTTCCCTTTTGCCGATATACGGGAAGCGCATCAGCGCCAATTTTTGTGGTCTGACGCTACGAAATGTATTGACTTTGATGGCCTCTAACTCGGAAATTGTTCTGCCGATTTCCGTTTTTCTTGTTTTAAGCGACACGCCGGACATTTCTAAGCCCGTAAACAAAAATGGCATATGTCGGTCGGTAAAATCGTAGGCTATGTACGAAAAATCAGAGGGGTGGATGGATCCCCACCTCCGTGTTAAGGAGATCCCTTTTATATTGAGATGGACTGTACATTGTGCAGGTACAATAGATGCTGTACATAGTAATTTAATTTTCCCGCAGTTTCATGCAAAAGTAAATACCAAGCTTCCAGCGCATTCAAATGTATTTTAGGAAACCTTTAACTATTCGAAGGCACATACGCTTTGCGCTAAGCGATACACTGAACCACACTGTATATAGGGTCTTGCGTCATCACTTATATCTCCTTCTCTACTATTTGTCCTCTTCTACGAAACTTTAGGTATTAATTCCAATTTTCAACGGTTTTGAGGGCAAAGTTACACCGCGTTATTTGGCACATCTGATCACGTCATCACAGACCGAATATCAATTAGTGTTCAACTTGCCACTTTTCCGAGCATGTCTTCCTATGTGGTGATGAGCATCGCCCTGTTCGGACGTTTGCCAAGTTCCGCCCTTTTGAACAAGCTGAGCTTCGTTGCTTTTAGCAATTCTGGCATGTTCAAAGATTTGAGTCTAGTTCAAGCAGTGCTGGAGAGTTGTTTTTACGTCATTATTTGCCTATAGGGCTAGGTGCGCCGTAGATGAATTTAAACTTCATCGTTTTCTCGCTTCATGTTTAGGATCATGTTGAATCCGATTAAATTTAGTATCATAGTTATCCTAAGGCTCATTTGCAAGGGCTTATCTTAAAAATCGAGCATTGCCGCTTCCGGCAATGCCTTCCGCTTCGCACGAAGGCAATTAAGACAAGTCATGTACAATAGGTGTAATGCTTATTGCACGCGATTGTTCACTGATAGTCAGTAGTCTTTATGCTATCGTATCAGCTAGGATGTTGTAGGTTTGTGTTCGGTGGAAAGGCAGCCCTGTCGGTGGACCATGGGCCAGAAGCTCTTAAAATCGAACTTAAATTGTCAAATAAAGTTGGATTGATCAGTCGCGTATTCCTAGGTAGTGTCTCAAACTGGTGCGCCATAGGTAGGACATTCGATTTGATCTCACTGGAAACAAAAGCAAGAAGTATTCGCTAAAACTGGATGCTTCCAAAATAGGACCTGCACTGAGATCGGTCTCATTATTCTGAATACAATTTCCAAGATATTAGAAATGTTTCTTTTTATTTTAAGACGTATATTCATTCCGCAAAGTTTCAATCAAAACGGGCCAAAACTGCAAACTGTATCTCCAGCTTGTGTCCAGAATACTGACATTGAACTAACCTAGGTCAATGTCATGATGTGACCAGAGGTGAAAATCGTGTGCAACAGATATACAAAGGATGTGAAGAAGGTGCTGATTTTCTTCTGTAATGCATGCCATAGTTCCCTGGCAAGTGGCAACCTTTGAAAACCTTAAGGCAGGATGAATCTGCGCTCCACGACTAGGAACAGATATTTAAACCCCTCTTGCACGATCAAATGTAACGTTTTCACAGAAACTAATGCCAAATGCTGCTTCATTATGCTATTCTTTCCTACCATGTCAATTTGCTTATCTATGGTAATAACTGTTTAATAACGTTCTCTTTAGAAAGAATCTGGCCCAATGCGCAGTGGTTCATTGTTGCGTCAGTCTACCGCTCCGTGGAGAGTATGTCAGACGGAACAGTATACCACTCAGGCGGAGAGCATGTCTAGCGGAACAGTCTACCATTCTGGTAGGGAGCATGTCATGCGGAACAGTCTACCACTCGTGTGAAACTGACTCATGACTTATTCATCTTGTTGGCATTTCCCAGAATCAGGAAATTATTAGATACGTCGGTGTCGCCACGGATTTCGGATAGGGAGACAGAGGGCAGGATAGATATGTCAATGAAACCTCATATGCGTGATGTCGAATCTCGTGAGGCTGGGGACGCGCTCCCGTCCCCACGGCGATACCTACGTCCAGAAGGTTGAGCATCCATGGTTATCAGAGGTTCAGAAGCACGCGCGTCGTGGACTATGCCAGAAGCCTGCGATTTTTCATGTATTACATCGTTTGTTCGGAGGAAAGCGATTATAGTTGTACCTAACTCCCAGTCCCAATATGGGGAATTAGTTGTAGTTCTTCCGGTGTCCATCATGTAAAGTCCTGGCTGCGCTGTTGTTCCTCTGCACATGTATTCATTCATACCTCGGCGATTCCACTGATCCATTAGTTGTTCCTCAGATGAGCACAATTTGGCAATTCGGCTGTCCAATTGCTTGTTTGGCAATTCGGCTGGCCGATTGTTTGTTCCTCAAATGAGCAAACCTTGGCAATTCGGCTGACCCACGGTTTGTTCCTCAGATGAGCACACTTCGGCGAGGTCACTCAGGACACATCGCGCATCATGGGCTTCACACGGGTCACTCATATCAGTGCAGCATGCAGCCATGTCCTGATCACCGAGAGCAGCATACCTGTGTACGTATTTCGTCAGCCGTACACCTGTGTACGTATTTCGTCAGCCATATACCTGTGCACGTATCTCGGCAATGGTACACCTGTGTACGTATTTCGTCAGCCGTATACCTGTGCACGTATCTCGGCAATGGTACACCTGTGTACGTATTTCGTCAGCCGTATACCTGTGTACGTATCTCGGCAATGGTACACCTGTGTACGTATTCCGTCAGCCGTATACCTGTGCACGTATTTCGGCAATGGTACACCTGTGTACGTATTTCGTCAGCCGTATACCTGTGCACGTATCTCGGCAATGGTACACCTGTGTACGTATTTCGTCAGCCGTATACCTGTGTACGTATCTCGGCAATGGTACACCTGTGTACGTATTTCGTCAGCCGTATACCTGTGCACGTATCTCGGCAATGGTACACCTGTGTACGTATTTCGTCATCCGTACACATGTGCACGTATTTCGTCATCCGTACACCTGTGCACGTATTTCGACAACTATACACCTGTGCACGTATCTCGGGAACCACACTTCCGTGTACTTTCCTTGGCAACCGTACACATATGTACGTATCTCGCCAACGCTACACTTACACGCGCATCCCGACAACGGTACACCTGTGTAACGGTGTGCCTGCGTAAGTATCTCAGAAACGGTACACCTATGTAACGGTACAACTGTGTACGTATCTCGGCAACAGTACACATGTGCATGTATCTCTGGAACCGTACATGAGTGTACGCATCCTGGCAACGGTACAACTGTGTACACATCTCGACAACCATACAGCTATGTATGCATGCCGGCAACGGTACAACTGTGTACACATCTCGACAACCATACACCTATGTATGTATGCCGGCAACGGTACAACTGTGTACACATCTCGACAACCATACAGCTATGTATGTATGCCGGCAACGGTGCACCTGTGTACACATCTCGACAACCATACAGCTATGTATGCATGCCGGCAACGGTACAACTGTGTACACATCTCGACAACCATACAGCTATGTATGTATGCCGGCAACGGTGCACCTGTGTACACATCTCGACAACCATACAGCTATGTATGCATGCCGGCAACGGTGCACCTGTGTACACATCTCGACAACCATACAGCTATGTATGCATGCCGGCAACGGTGCACCTGTGTACACATCTCGACAACCATACAGCTATGTATGTATGCCGGCAACGGTGCACCTGTGTACACATCTCGACAACCATACAGCTATGTATGTATGCCGGCAACGGTGCACCTGTGTACACATCTCGACAACCATACAGCTATGTATGTATGCCGGCAACGGTGCACCTGTGCATGCAACCCGGCAGCGATACACATGCATAGGTAGGATATGGGAATCAGTGCAACTATTAATGCAACGTTTTGCAAACAGGACAAAGCCTATGCACATAAAGTCTTGTTGCAATTTACACACGTTAACACCGACATCTAGGAGTGCATACACTCACACACACACATACACACATATATATATATATTCGCGGAAGATTGGCATACCATTACAAATAACACTTCTTAGGCGAAGAGCATATGCATTGTGTTACTGGGAGAATATAATTGCATTGCACAATGTGTAAGGTCCTCGAGCCCTGGCGTGATGAAGTTATGTTCGACGTCGGATTATGCGCATGTTCAATAAGTGAGATATATCAAGCTTGTATAGATGATTTGAGCTTCAGACTGTACGGATACCAAGTGTATCATGTAGCAAGAATTTAATGGTGGTGCATTGCGGGGTTAGTAGCGTTCCTGTCCTGGATCACTGAATATCATTGCAGCATTGATTGGGTTAATGCCCAATGCTCAATACCCAATACATAGAGCAATACTCAAGTTCCCAGGGGCACGGCAGCTCCGAGAGTTATTGATCTACCCAGCTCGCTCCGTGTGAACCGCTGCTCTCTGCATCAGGTCACAATAAAGTGCTCTGAAAATAACCAGAGTTGATCTCGGAGCCGGGATAGCCTTTCTAGCGCGACCATAAGCCGATTTGGACTGGCTTTCCTGTTTGAAACTTGGCTGTAATTCAAGCATCTGCAGGCGGACACACTTATTATTGCATTCTGCACGGTGAGACGGAAGAGTAGCTAGCGTTATTCACTGGGGCGACCACGATCAACTCGCCTGTCGGCAACCTGTGCAGCTTGTGGTGCCGGGTTTGTGCCGACCCAAATGCATTCGGGCGATTAATTGAGAGCATGCTCGCCACTTGGTGAAGCGAGTCGTTGATGTAACGCACAACGTACATCGCCCATAATTAATCCCACGCCTTGAATCTTCAGTATTCATTCGTGTTGTGCTGCATCACGATTCAGTCGTAACAGAGATGCCAACAGAGGAAAGCAGGCGATGGCGTGCCACTGGCCAGGATCTGGTTGATCACTGTGGTCCAGATTTGTGTTGCTAATTGCAATCAAGACGTTTCCATTGCATCTATATGTTTCATGACTTCCTGATCTTGTAGCGACGGTAGTAGATTGTGGCTTTTGGTGGGACTCAACAACTTTGAGCGGCAATTCAGGTGTTCAAAGGCAAAGTCAGCCAAAGCTTGACGAAGCTTAACGTTCAGCAACATTGCAAAATCTCTGGAACATTTTGTGATACTCCTGCATACTCAGATACCGTACTCAGGTAGGCGCTGCACGTGTAGCCCTACTTCGTGCACGGTGCTTGCGGTTCGCACAAGCGCTCGGTCAAGGCGAAAAGATGAAGTCAGACGAATCGGTTCCGAATGGTTGATGCCCGTTCATGAAAGGTTCCCAACGGGTAATGTCAGTTCATAAAGCGCATGAATTGCATATATGAATTTAGTGTCGACTGGGACGGAAGCTTCCACACAATTCGCGCACTCTGATCTTTGACCTGTTCTTGGTGCTAACATGGAATTCATGCAGGCAGCATGGCATTCTTCACAGCGTGTTTAAACGTACAGCTGTGCACATATTCGAAATTCATCACCTTCACGCGCTACATTGGCAGTCCCAAATTTACGACAGTTCGTGCAAAAAGTATTCGCAGGTGCGAAAACTACTGCAAATTGCCTATTCTACACCATGATTGATTTCTCGTATGTCTTTCTGTAAGTGTGGTGGTGAACAAGATAACTTCGGTGATACCTGACAATGTGCAGCATTAAATCAATTGCATTTAAGGCCATTTAAGGTCAATTACTTAGTCAAGGTCAGGCGAGGTTACCTCCAGAAAAGTTCACCCAGTCGCTACGTTCTAACGGATAAAGATATTTGAATGTAACTTTTAGCGTTTTCTTATCTCTGGGTATGGAACAAAATGCAGTAGAGGAATGTTTGATCGTCCTCGTTTTTGATCACATCATTTTTGCATATTCGTCCACAAGGAATAAAATCCAAGATTCTGGCTAACGTAAGCATTTTTTATCAGACCCAGTTGACTTCAAACAACGTTTTGCTGTCCGCTCTATTCACTTGAGAGAAAAAATTAAAGAGAATTGAAAACTCAAAAGTTCGAAATTTCAAGAATCTAAATTTTTTATTTTGGGGTGAACAAAGGTGTTAGATCCATGGTCGCTTTCGAGTGCCTTTTTATTCTAAATATTTTGTTCTCAAATTTTCCCCAAAATGAGCTCCTCAGAGCCAAAGACATGACAGTTGAGATAACAGAGACCACCTAGTGACGTCACTTTTTTGGAGATACAATTTTGGGGATGGTTTCTTGCCCTACTCGTCGAGCGCTTTCCGATGATACATCTTGCATTTTCATGCGACGCTTAGTTTGAAGATTAGAAGGGGTTGTATCCCCCCAGATGGGGTGTGAGGATCTGACCGGAAAGACGTCAGGGTTAAAATCGCAGCGCAGTATTATCTACCTCTATATTTGTCAAATGCGAATTGCCTTCAGTATCTATGCTGCACGCACCTTCAGGCGTACATGCAGAGCTGAAATTATTATGGGTGTGATACATTCGCCAAGTCGCATGAATAAAGACATAGAAAATCGTCATCCCTAACCGAGACTGAACTGGAGACCCGAAGCATACTCCAGCAACGCTCCACGCTGTCTCTTTGCCACCGGGACGGATGCTAAATACCGGCTGTCGAGTGACATGTATGGCAAGCCACACACACGCGGGAATGTCGCCCAGTATACACCCTTCATTGAACGAACAATGAGAGTAGTTCAGGAGAAATATTGTAATCGAAGTTCATAAACTCCACATGAAAAACAGACTTGGCTGCAGGTGAGAAAATTAGAGCTTGGATATGCATTACAACTGCTAAAGCTTTTGAAAGTTCCCGGTGAACGCGAATGCTGCTGTGAATATAATGATTTGAACACAGATTTAGATCATCTGATGAAGAATTCTGTGATGTGAATTGTCAAAACTTAGAATTAAGCGAGCGCATCTGACTCTGGGTGAAGACATGAGAATAAGAAGCGTTGTAACAACAAAAGCAAATGTTTTTGTGGCTTCCAAAGCGTGCCTATCGGACCGAACCTGGTGATTTAGACGAACGTTCGAAACATGTATCCGTAAGTAGACTCGCTCGGGCCTCGCTCTCGCTCGTAAGTATTGATAATCTTGCAAACCAGTACCTACTCCAGAGCCAAGACGATGGTCAGTGTGTATAAAGCCTCCAAATGCAATATTACTTCGTTATGCATATATCTGTTTGAAATATATGTGCGTGTCTCTATAGTCTCTCCTCCTAACTGCACATTGTTTCCTTATCGGTGTCTCATCATGCGCATCTGCTCAGATAGCTGACTGCCATTTTCTGCCTGCAGGAGGTGCGGTTCAAGGTGCATGATCCGAAAGCACACTCCAAGGGGTGCATTCTGGAGAACACTCTGAACGGAGGCCGTCCTGATGAAGAGGCGGCCAACTTGGCCTGTGAGTGATTATTCTGGGCGTGCATCCTCTCGTCACTAATACATCAATTTTGCAAATTGGGCCCACCGTCAATATATCTCTCTCTTCTCTCCACCTTTGTCGGACATGCATGGGATGCATCTCCGATTGCTTGCCCACAACTAATGCCCATTCCTTTCCTTGGTCGCCATGCTCTCCATGGAATTTGGAACCATCTCTAAAGTGTCTCTATATCTCTGGAATGTCTCTGGAATATCTCTACAATTTTGGGAAAATATTTAATGCCTATCTTTGAGCACCTTTGGAGCCAAATAACGTACAAAGCCCTTTCAAATTTTGCTTCAGAAGAAAAATCATAGCACATATATGCCCATTGTGCATTTCTATAATGAAATTACGAAGTTCGTTGAAAACAAAGAAATTGTGTGCAGCTTGTATATTGATTTGATAAAGGCCTTCGACACAGTTAGCACATACATATAAATCTGAGGATGACAATTCATTGGACTTGAAGGTCCTCTTCTTAGAATAATAGAATCGTAACTTAAAAATAGATATCAGCAAACTAAAGCAAATGAGATTTTACCTGAACCAAAATTAATGTATATGGGTGTTCTAAGGTTCCACTCTGTGACCATTATTATTCATCATATATATACATATATTAATATACATATGTATATACATACATATATACATATATATATATATATATATATATATATATATATATATATATATATATATATATATATATACCATGCTTATCCAGAATTTCCAAACAAGCAAATATATACCTCTTTGTTCATGACACTGTTATTCTTGTCAAGGGTAGAAGTATAGATGAATCACAGAATAAAATGAATGACATTGTTCCAGAGCCAACAAAATGGTTTCAAGCAAATAGGATGTCACTGAATGTAGCAAAGACAAATTACCAAATATATTATGGAACTGCCATTAATGACATAAATATAATGATCGAGTCTGCTAAAGTGAACAGAAAACAGCAAATCAAGTATCTTGGCATAGTGTTGGATGAAAAGGTTGACTTGATAAGAGCACATTGATTATATTGCAGCCATCATTAATATAAATATGGGTATTATGGGGAGGTCAAAACACTTCATAACAAGTCGAGAACTGAAGTACTTATGCAACTCTTTAATCCTTCCCTATTTAAATTACTGTGCTGTGATTTGTGGTAATAATTATCCCACTAGACAAACAAAATCATAAAATCCCAGAAACGTGCATTACGAATTCTTGATTATAGACGCTATGCATACCATACAAATGAGCTATTTATCAAGTGCAACATTTCAAAGTGTGGTGCACCATACAACATAAAACATATGGTGCAGGAACAAAGCATATCAATACTGCACACATTTTTCATGACACATTGCCACATGCTAATGCTGACATTTTTAATATGCGACACCTGCTAATACAAGAATAATTCAATATGTGTTTGTATTATTTACTTATCGACAATATTGGCTGTACCTTTTGCATACTCTGCACCAAAATCCTAGAATAATGTAATTTGCAAAATATTCTTCAGTATTGAACAGGTGCCGAGGAAACAAGGTGTGCCAAAGAAATGCATTGGACGTCACTATATGGAATTATGCAAATCAAATACTAACTTAATTCAGAATATAGCTCATATAATTCGCAAAGGTAACTTTGAAAGTTGTACCTTGCCATAGAGGCTATCAATGTTGATGATGAGATGATGAGGACAGTGTGCTTTTCATAGTGACTGGCATGAAAAAAACATGCTTTTGAAGTTAGAACTGAAAGAAAAACATCAGCCCAAGATGTTATGGTAAACGTCAAGAATAACTCTCAAAATCGTGATTACGTTTTGCGTCAAATTCCTCAGGTGCCATAGCACCGGAGCACTTCAAGTGAGTGTGCAGTAAAGCCGCTCTATCCAACGCCCTTGAAACGTTCAATATTCTTAGCAGAATGTCGAATCATGCAGAAAAGTGGCTGGCTGTAGTTGTCCTTTGTCACTAAATTAGATCACAAGAGAAATAGCAAATATGCGCGGTGCCATGCTATTCTGATGACAATGTTGAACCTGAATGAACCACTTGAACTACTTTCCGATTAGTGTAGCCAGGAGGGAGTCAGACAGGCAATTTCCTCTTGAGCAACGATTGCATTTTTACACGTCGATGT